>VWZV01006579.1:1663295-1762661 GCA_013397155.1 Irena cyanogastra
TTTTTTTTTTTTTTTTTTTTACCTTTAATGAAGATAGTCTATTTGAAAACGAGAAAAACCAAAACCAAATAACCGGGTGGATCAGGTTTCTTTTGGTTTCCCGATTAGTAGCCTTTTAGCTGTGAAGGGAAAGCCTAAGGCTGTGATTAATTTAGATTTCATCTCTATTTTTTGTCTGCTAGGAATGCTCTTATAGGAACATGTCCGTTCATAATGTGCTACCATTGGTTCACTGGTTCAGCTGGAATTGGACTCCACTGTTTTCTTACTCTGATGAAGTGCAAACTGTACAAGACTAGGAAATGCTATTTTCAGAAGAAGTGTTTTTGTCTGTGGAATCAGAAAGTTTCACCATACTCAGTGAAATGAATATAATTGTTGAAGTCTAAAAGAATTACCTTCAGGTATAGGGACTATTAGAGTTGAAAATCTTTCTTTTTTTAGAGAAATTGCTTTCTATTACAGCTGTATGTTGCCTAGGGACACTAGTAGAATTACAAGTGTGTTTGTTTTTTTGTATAAGCACTTATGCAAGGCAAAACTCATCTTACAATGGAATGCATAAATGTATGTGGTTTGGGAATGCTCACAGGAAGAAATATTTGTGTATATAATGCCACACAAATAACAATTTTGTGCAGATAATTTTAGCAGAGCAGAAACCTTTAGTCTCTTAAAAAAATCATCTGAATCAGAGTTCTGGGTTTTGCACGGTATTCTTGTATCTAGAAATCCAGTTTTAGGACTTCTTCAGGTTAGTTTACCCTTTATCTGAAGCAGCTAGGAATTTGAGTTTCTAAAAGTAGGCAAAATTCCTTTTTTAAATGTTTGCATAAAGATTAGAATCCACAAGTACATGAGTTATAGGTATTGAGTATGCAAAGGATTATACCAAAGCAGCCTTGTTTTGACCAACTCCATGGGTCATTTCCTTCTCAACAGCCAAAGAACACTTCAGCTAACTGTTAGGCTGTTGTGAGAGATGGTATGAAAATGCCTTAATGTTGCCTCATGGTCATCACAAAGGACAGAGAGTGAAACCCTGAAAACCTCAGAGAAGGATTCTCACTGGAGTTCTGGCCTGGTTGAGGTGAACACACATAAATTTCCCCACGTCTTGGCCAAATGAACTTCCTGAGGTAATTTTGGTTATTCCCCACAGAAAATCCCTCATCTGCCTCCTGACCGCTGTGACGGATGGAGAATGATGTCCCAGCCCCCTGCCGAGGACTGAGACTGAGATCCCTATAACTGTAACACGGGGGGGAGAATGTACTGGCCGGACTGAAGCGAGATGTTTCCTGCAGGTGTGTTGCCTAGACTAAGAAGACAATAGCTCTTGCTTACTGTAAAGATCATGGACTGTTTGTACCTGTTTCCCCTCAATGGTTTCACCTGTTCCCCCCTCCTTGGCAGAGGACTATAATAGACCCCCTGAGTTTACCAAGGCTTTGAGATCTCCTCAATGGGCAGAAGACACTACATTGGTGGACGGCTGTGAGGACTTCGGCTTTGATAGCTGTAACCCCCTTACCCTCTATTTTCTCTCTATACTTTGTTTCCTTTCCTCTCCCCTCTATTGCATACCATTGATGATTGTTTTCAATAAAGTCCATTACTGTGATTTCGCTGAGAGTTCCCTTGCATTGCCTTTCGCGCTCTTAGATCAATAAACGAACCATCATGAATCCCGCGTTGCGGATCGTGACAGCTGTGCATTCACATTAAGTAGTATTCTTTATCACTCAATTCTAACCAAGAGATAGAATAACAAAGAGGTGAGGCTTGGGCAGGTAAAGAATAGAAAGTGAGAGGGCCACTGCCTTCTGACAGCAGGACATAGCACACCCATGGGATTTGTGATGATGTTCCTCAGATCAGAGATAAGCCAGTCACCATGAAGCAAGGAGCTGAACAGTGGTGGAACAAAGGCCAACTTCCACAAGCTGTAGGTGGCTCTAATTTTGGCAAGGCAGGGAGGCTGACATTTAAAAAGTCACAGGAGTACAGCGGCTGGGAAAGACCCTTAGAGGTCTCCTGTCCAAGCTCCTGCTCAGAACAGCCCCAGCCAAGGCAGGTTGCTCAGTGCCTTCTTCAATCATGTTTGGACACTGTGAAGGACAGAGATTCTACAGCATTCCTGGGCCTCCTTTACATATTTAAACACACTAATAGTGTCAATCTTTTCCTTTTTCCTAACTGAGATTTTTCCATCTTCCATCTATAGTACTCATCTATGGGTACTATGTACCTCCCACTTTGCAGTTTTACATATGGAATTTACAAATGAACCTAGGGAACAAGAAACTTAAGGGTCTCTTTAAGCATTCCCATAGTCATTACTTGTAACTACAGAAATCATGAACTAGTAATATTTGTCCTCTGAAAAGTATCAGAGTTATCCTCATATGCATGAAATAAATTTAATGTCAGACTGTTGCCAACAAAAATGTAAGGATGAAAGTTAGAGTGCTTAAAAATTCAGATTTGCATTGATGACATAAATGCATGTTTAAATTAAAACAAAACATCCCAGCTAGCATGTCTGTCCACCTAATTAATCTTTATAATTTTTACCAGGGCTGGTATGCTTTAGAGTGTGCTAGGCATGTATACAACTATCTTGTCAAAGTTTGTTAGTAAAGTCATCTGTGGCAGTAATTTCTTTTGTGTTGTTCAAAGTCATATGAATTTCTCAAAGTGTTTCTATTTTGGTTTCTGTTCATGGAAGCTAAGGATAGCAGTGGTAATATGGATGGAGACCTGAACTTCTCCTGTCCCGAAACTTGTCGAACAATGATAACCTTTCTCATATCCATAATCTTCTGAAACACAATATTAAGTCTTCATATATTTTATACCATGAGGTATAGCAAGCATGAAACATGCTTTTAAAATATATATTTCATTTTTCGATGGGGCTAATGTATTAAAAAAAAACAGGGATTCTGAATTAGGAATTATTCTCTCCTTTCAGGAATTATTTCAGGGGAGTATCTTGTATCTCCACAATACTTACCTTTAAAAGAGTTTGACATCCGTGACAATCTTTTTATTTCCATCAAAATAATGACTTGATTACTTCCTTGTGTTTGCATTTAATTGAAAGTAATTTAAATTATTAGTAGTGGCTTTATTTAGCCATTGTAAGTCATAGGAAGAAATTAGTCAGCAACTCACTTTAACTCATCTACTGTTATCACATTCATTAAATGGGAATTGCTGGATCTGAGCCTAGTTTAACTCAAGTTTGTATTTCAGCTTTGAAAGGGAACACATCACATTGGCTGATTGTTGACATTCATTCCTTCTAGGTGTGACCACATGTCAGTATAACACAGCATAATTTTTCTGTCCCATGTAACAATTAGAAGGGGAGTAATACTTATTGGCTTATTTAGAGTGCTTTTACTCTTAGGTCACTTAAGCTGCTTTTGTTTTGAGTTTTACATACCCCACACCCAATTATGCACAGATCTTGATTTAATTCATATTTTTCTGTCATTTCACACCTTGCTCATGAACAAGTCAAAAACAAAACAAATGAATCCCTCAGTCATTTTAAGGAAAATATATCTTACCTAAGAATTGGAAGTAATCCACTTTCCCAGAGGTATTTAGAGACAAAAAAATTAATACTTAAAGGCTAAAATATTTGCTGATGTGCTCCTAAATTTGTCTCGTCTCCCAAGATGATCCATTGAACTGAGAAGACAGCTTGTCAACATAATAATTAATAAAGCAAATAGAGCAGTAGGAAAGAACAAATTGTTGTGTGAAGGTACTTCAAAGGCATTTATGAAGTGCATTTAAGTGAAAATTATTAGCAATATAATACAGTAAATGCTCAGTTGTAGTGAACATATGGGTGAGAGATTGTGGAAACTTGCTGAGAGTTTCCACAGGTTGATCTAAAAATTCCAGATTCTGTGGCTCACAGCGTTGGTCCCAGAGTTACATGCCAAAGTCCTTCTTAAGTTTTAGAAAGTATCTTATGGAATTTTCAAAAATGCAATGCAAGGAGAGACAACCACTGAATACATCTTTGTTATTCTACAAGGAATTTTCTGTCATCATTCGGAGCAGAGATTGTTGGCTGTCATGCTAATTCTGGAGATGTGATGGCACGTAATTTACAAAGTATGCATGAGGAAGCCTTTACCTTTAGTCTATTTCTGAGAAGAGACCTTTTTCTGCCTTTAGAATATTGTGCAGATGTATCCAGATAGAATCAAGGATGTATATCCACAGTTTTCCAAACAATATAATGCATCTCATTTAATGGCCCTATAAACCTACTGCCAACTAACTGGGGAAAAAAAAAAAAAAGTAGATTAATTGTCCCTGTTAGGGTTTGGGTTCATAAGCATGTATTGGGTTCATAAGCATGCATTCTGCTTTATGTTCATCTGAAAGTGCAACAGTTTTGAACAAAGCCTACTTCCATAAGGTTCAGTTTCACTGTGTTTTCTTGGATACTTCTGCAAGAGATAAAATCCCTTAATAGCAAACTGTGCTGAGTGTTTAGTACTGATCTGATGAGCTGTTTCTGAAATTTAACATATAGATTACAATTACAGTTGATTTTATAAATCTTCTTATCACTTGAGTTACTTGTTGCTTTCATCTGGGTTGCTTGCTGTTTCCTGGTTTTGAGGTTTTATACAATTTTAAAAACAGAAGGAGTTTCTAACTAAAGCATTTAGCCCTAATAATGAAGCTGTGAACTCATGTCACTGACTGAAAGCTAAGAAAGAAACAAACATTGTAAGGATGTTATCTCATACTTCAAACATTCAACCTAAAAATTCAGAGGGTAGCAGTTTCATGTAGATACAGTCAGTCATAAGTGACAAAAACCACTGTTATTCCTTTAATGTACTTGATTTCAGACTTATCAGCTTTTTAGATTGAAAGTACTGCAGAATAAAAAATCTGAATGGATGATTTTAGAAGTTGGACTGCCTGGGAGAACTGAAAAAAAACCAAAACCAAACCACAAACCAATACATTAAGGTGAGAAGGAAGTTTTTATTAAGAGACATATTTTATTTTATTGTCAGATTTCTGGAGTACAGACGCAGGAAATAATTTTGTTAAGTTCAGGAAATAAAAGAAGTCTTCCTCTTTGAAGTGTCTCCGGATGACATGCAGTTGTATGCACATTTCTCCTGAAGGAACAAGTTTTCCACCAGCACTGTTAAGTGAGTTATCCATTTTATTAAGGAAAATAAACTAATAGAAACTCATGGGCAATCACTTCAAGAAATTTTTGACCACAGATACGGAAAAGGTTTACAACTGAAATGAAAATGCAGCCAAATTTGAAGTTCAAGAATATGACTTATTTTTTAATTTGACCACTGTACAGCAAAGCTTGGGAGCTTTTCTTCAAAAGAGAAAATTGTTTCCTACCTTCCTGGTTTGCTTTTGTATCTACTGTTACAACTCTTGATAGATTGATTTTAAAAACCAGATTATTATGGAAATTACAGATTATTACGGAATTCATATTTAATCTCCTTGTCTTCTCAAGAAAGTATTTTTTGATATCTTTTTGCTGCAACTTTTTATAGTCTTATACAAAACATGAAAAAGCCTAATATTGATCTAAAGCAACAGTACACAATTCAGCCTCTGTGAAGCAGCTACAGTGATGACTTCAATTAAAAATGTCTCTTCAGTATAACAATAGTATTTCACTAATAGGTTTGTCTATGTGATCTCAAGCAGTCACTTCCAACCTTAATTCTGTGACACTGTGATTCATGCTCCATTTTTAAGCTGTTTTTTTTGTTTGTTTTGTTTTGTTGGTTTGTTTCTTACTCCTAAACCATGCCTGATTCAAATGGTCAAAATTTGTTCCTTCATTTTTGGAAAAAAATGAAAAAAAATGTGAGTTTATATAAACCTGGCAAATGCCATTACTTAAATTTATGCTTCCAACTATAATTCTAAATTTATTTTTGGTAGTTTTCACGTCTATTGCTGACTGAGCAGAAATATAATTCCATCATCATTACACAGAATATGTTTTAACCATATTGGCCTCCATGAACTATTTTATCACAGTTCCATAAAAACTGCTTATTTTGCAAAATATGCTGCAAGTCACTAATGAATATGCTTTGAGGTATTTGCAAGAATACCTAAAGCTAAACTCATCAATTAGCACAGTCCATTTTGTGTATGCACTGTCCCTGCATCTCTTATGCTTTGTGTTTAATTATCAGACGGTTTGCAAGCATCAGTTATTTTTTATTGGATGACTAATAGTTAACTTGAAATCTTTTGTCTTTTCACAGGCATTTAGAAATAGAATTTGGCTTTGGGACATGAAATATGAAATAATGAATATGTCTGAAATATTACTTTTCTTAACTGCTATGGTTTATGATAGTGGAAGGTCAATGTCAACCTGGCCATTTTAAATATTCAGACTTTGCATTTAATTATATTTCTATATCTCCAAGTTAAGATTCCTGAAATTTTCCATAATGTTAGAAATCCTAAGGAGAAAAGGTGTTTTCCTCTTGTAAGTTACCCAGGCAGCCTTCATTGTACACAGTACATTTCATGCATCATTTCTCAAAATAAGTCTGTGCATAATAAGATGTATCAATAACATATGCAAAATATTCTTAGAGAATATTATTCAGTGATGTACTCTGCCCAAAACTGTTTGTGTTGCCATTTATTTTTCCTTGTTGTTGAACTCAAAGAAAAAATGGTAGATCTAGTAGAAACAGTAGCCAATGAAATATTTGTTATCTTTTTTTGGCACCTGTCTGTCTCTCACAAGGGATCCTCAATGTACAGTCATGCTCACAAATAGCTTCATAGGCTATGGTATGTTAAACTGGAAAACCTTTTTTTGCCATTTTTTTCCTTAATGCTAGATAAATAGCAATTAGGTTAAGCTGAAATCAAATAGGATTCTGCTTGGGTTTGTAATCAGAAAAATCAATATTTCATTTGATGAAGTTGTTAGTCAGCTTAATAAAATGAAAATATCAGGAAAATCCATGCTTCGCTTTTAATTCCTATCCTTTGGTTACGATCACATACATTATCCTTGCTATTTTCATTTTGAATAGAAACAGGCATCACAAATTCTGAATGAGCCCTTTCAGGATCAGGGACAATAGGATATAGACCAAGGCAAAGGACTGAGTGTGTGAGGGTGTTCTCTACTCACTTCAAAATTTTTAATAATTCTAAAAAATGGAGCTGCACCATCCTGGTTTTACTATGATATTTACTCAGTTAACTTCCAAACTCAGTTGAAGGAAAAATATTCTGTGGGTAGAGCAAGCAATCCTCTAAATAGGTAATCTGCAAAAAGTAAAAATAAGGTGATCTGCAATTTTCCCTGTACGAAGCCATTCCCTGTGAACCTGAGTGTTGCAGCATGTCTATTATTTTCTACCACTTTGCATTAAAAAACATAAACTGATTTTTTTTTATCTGCAAACTCTTCTTCTGAGCTGAATATGTCTACAACATTAGAGCATAAAAGCTACCTTTCTTCTGAGGAAAAGAACAGTAGTTTTCAGTTAGTGTTGCATATACTATCCTAATGGCATCTTTTATGTGATGTATCAGGATAAGGCAATCATAATAATTTAACATAGCTCATCAAACCTTTCAAGCATTCCTCCTTACTTGCAGTTGAAATTAGTTAAATAGTATATAAAATGAGCCAGAACATAAGAAGTCACAAGTACCTCTAATTTCCCCCTTCCCTTTAGGTTTCAAATTTATTTTTAAATTAGAATATTCTGTCCAGCCTTTGTAGATTAAAACAATAAATTTAAAATATCTAAAATGCTCAATATGTCCATCCCCAGTTTGGAGTTCTCCGGAATTTCTTCTGCCAGCTGCATTTGCGTTTGCTGGGAACCACGGTCTAAACTGGAGAGCTCCTCCAAAGCATGTGTTCTCAGAGATATTAGAAAAACTGAGAGTGTGTGGGAAGAGGGCAGAGTGTTTAATGATGCGGTCCCACAGTCCTTTTGACTCTCTGTGGTAGGTGCTTATGGAAGTAGCCCAAACAAATCTCTGCAGCTACAGACAATTTTTCCCCCTTTTGAAGAATTTTGACAGATAGCAAAGGTGTCATCAATGCATGCAGGGGATGCATAACATTTAATGGATAGAGAGCCTAAGGTAGCAAGAGCTGCTACTCTGCTTTATTTCCATTGCAAATTTAATGCAACAGTGTGGAAATGTCACATCAGACACCCTCTTTTTCAACTGCCTCTGTTATTTAATACAATTGTTATCTCTCTATTTCCATTTTGGAAAGCTTGGTGTTTAGAAACTGAGGGTCAACTACCCAGTTTAGGATAAATTATCTGGGCTCCTGGAGTTAGGGCAGCTTGCTCCAGCTGAGATCTGCCCTGAAGAATGTAAAAAAAGAATCTGATAAATAAGCTTTCTAAGAAGACTGTTTTTGACCTTTATCATAGCAAAATATTAGTAATTCACATCATGCTTGTCTGTGACCGTTCCAATCAACAAGGCATTTGGTATTTCAGAGACAATTTAGGTCTAATGTAAGGCAAAAAGTTGCATAACGAAAATACAAAATGATATTTTCTCTTAGCAGTGATATTCTCCTCTCTATAGCCTTCACAAATAGAGAGATAATTGCATGGGGGGATTTGGTACCGTATGTTTCTTATCTTTGTTGATACTTTTTTCCTTAAAAATATAGGAAAATGGTGATGATAAAAATACCTCATAGAAGGTTGTAGGATTTCTTTTGGAAATTTAAACAATAGGATGTGTATTGTGTGGTTGTGTGAGGACAGGGAGAAGCTGGTTATATTATCTAAAATGGAGGCTGAGAATAAGATGACAGGGGATGGGGGGAAAAAAAAAGGAAGGGAATTTACTTTCCTTCCCAGGGAGAGAAGATTAAAACTGGTTTCCAAGGTAGATTCTTTAAGTTCTAGCTCTATCTGATTTTGTGATAATGGCCACTAAGAAGGGAAAAAGTTCAACTAAAACCTCTCACTCTTTGCTGTGGATCTGGGACACTTAGTGGTAATTCCAGTGCTCATGTTTGAGTTTGAATACAAACAAAGGTACATAATATGTCCTTCTGAAAGCCTTAGGGCATTTTGTCTTGGGAAAAACAAATGACTAACCAGCTCTTGTTTTAGCACTATAGAGTAATGTCTATCTGGGAGGCCATTCTTTTTCTGCTGTTCCTGTCTGCAGAATTGTAAAACCCCGTTTTAGACGCCTAGACTTTAATATCAGACATGCAGGTACACCAAAATACAAACAGCAGGTTGAAAAATCCTACTTGGCCCATGCAGTCATTAATTTTGGTGCTCATGTGTACACGATTAAAATAGAGCTCTCAAAGAATCAAATCTGCGGCATCTGTAAAAACAAATTCTGAGACTAGGGGAAACATAAATATTGTATTTCAGTAATACTGCCTGAAAGATTACTCATATTCTATGTCATAGATTCCTAGGTAAATCAAAGTGATAAGTTGCATAAATTAACATTCATATTTATAGGCTGTGGATTTCCTGACCGAAATATAGAATAGATAATTTTTATTGGCTAGCATGAATTCCTGCAAGATTAGGCTTTAGACACCAAAATTCGGGGAATTGCTGCTTACTCTTCCTGCAGCAGCTACAATACATATATTACTAGGTAGGGAAATCTTAATTTAATTTAATTAGGTCAGTTATCCTGACACCTTATCTATTATAAAACAGGCAATTTTCACTGTATGTAGGGAACAATTAGTAAGAAATATTTAAATACACACATAATTTCATTATAAAGCCTGCTAGCAAGAGCTGTGTAGTGTCTAAATTATTGGCACCTCATTTAAATTACTTAGCCCTCAAGAAAATGACACTTTTATTTGCTAATTAATTGCATATTCCTTCTGAGCTGCAGCCTTACTGATGTACATTTTTTATTCATGAAATAAACAACAATCATTTAGGTTGCTTTCTTTTGTTGGAAAAAATAGAGACCACAGGACGAGAAGAGAGAACACATAAAGAGAATACACTCTAAAGACCCATGTGAGCAAATTAATGACTAACGAATCGAGTATTTGTAGGTGTCTAAATAATTGACAAACTAATAGTCATTTTGTCTCGCACCCTGGTTTTAATCAGTTGATGTTCTCTCCATTTTCTAAGCTTGTGCAAACTCTGATGACTTTCTACTGTTTTGTTCACCTCATTACTTCGATGAAAATGAGAAGTACGGTGAAAGGAATACAAAAGTATTTTCATAGGAAAAACCCTTCAGCTCACCTGTCTGCACCTATACCGTTTCAGAAATGTGTTGCAAATGGAAAACAGGAACAATAAAAACTCATTCTCTGGAAACCACTTGAAAAACCTGAGTTTCTTGTTCAATGTGCAGCAAAATCCTCTAAGAAATGAGTCCTGGATGAGAGAGAAGCTCCCACTATCTGTACATGTGCATGGCTTATTGGTTAAGTTTAAGCACTTCCTAAGTTTAAGCACTTAAGTGCCTAAGTTTAAGCACTTACTTGCTATCCTAATTTAATCACATCTGCTAACTGATTCAACAAGAAAGACTTTGATCATATGCGTTCTGAATCTTTCAAATCACAAAATCATTATCTATTCTATTTTCCTTTTATTTCCCTTTTTGTTAGCATACTGAAGGGGATTAGTCTCCTGATATGAACTTAATTTAGTTGCTTAAAGTAAGGTAACTTGAATTTTGACCCTTGAATTGTGATGTTGTTTTTTTTTATATATGTGTATGTATTGGGTTTGCATTGCCAGGTTTTGGTAGTGATGGGGTTACAGGAGTGTTGTCTGTGAGAAGCTGCCAGAAGCTTCCCTCATGTCTAACTGAGCCAATGCCAGCCAGCCCTGGGATGGATGGTGCAGTATTTAGGGAATTGATAATGCATTGTTTTAAATCACCATTCTATTTTTATGTGCTACTAATTGTATCTATTATTTGATTTATTTTTACTTAGTATAAGTTTATTGTTTTGTTGCATAATTTTATGCTTTTGTGTTACCTTCATGTTCATAATGAGAAACACACGTGTTATTAAAAAAAAATTAGGGGGGAATATAGTTCCTCCAGAACTTTACACTAATATTTACACTAAAAATTTTGAAAGCAAATCAAATCACGTCACATTTGATCCCTTACCCTCCTGAAACACCCTTGGAACACCAAGAATTAGAGTTCTGGGTTCTGTGAAATCAGATTTTTGCATTAATATTAAAAGCACAGGAAGAAATCAGTCTAAAATGTTTCTCCCTATCAACCTGTGTATAAGAATGAAACCTTTTAGTAAAATTACACTTCTGGCAGTCTTTCTAAACCCAGTTATGCCCCCCCTGTGGCTGCCATCAGCAATGTTTTTAGTTTATAAAGATCAAGCCTGAGCCTTTTAGTGGCTGGAGGTTTTAACTAAAAGATTATTTTTAGAATAGGTATGTATATGATAATTTTGATAATAATTGTATTAATCATGATACCTTTCAATGTGTGCAGAGATTAATTAATAAGGCCATTAAAAAGTGTTTTTGGTCGAAAGGAAAAGGGGGAGATGTTGGGGTACACAAAACAGAGAGTACTTTGGACCTTGTTAGCGTAAGAGATTGGATAAACAAAATGCCTTGGCAATAACAAACAGAACTTTGAGGATTAAATCAAGATTGCAAGAAGATTCAGTCAGAGGGGTTTACCAGAAAAATTCCATTAGACTTCTGCAAGCAAGAGATATTTAAAATGCATAAATGTACAAATGTATAAATGCATGTTTGTTTATGTGATCTTTAACCCAATCATGGTAGTAAAGCATTACTAGTCTTCCTAGAATAAGTATATAAGCAGCTGTACTTCACAAAAAATTTGGATACACTGACCATCACACCAAATCCTCATCTCTCTCTCTTTCTCACTGACAGCTTAGGGTATGTAAAAGCTTTTAGTTCATTAAATGAAAAATAGTAGTCTCCCTTGAGGAAAAGTCTGGACACTTGTTCAGATTCTCTTTTCATTCTAATACCTAGCACTAATTAATGCCTATTGGGTGTCCTGGGGTGACTATTTGATGCTTTTTCTTTTTATCCCCAAATCATCTTGGTTTTCTCTGTCCCTGTTTGTGTTTGGTATGCCGTTATGTACCCTTTAGAACCTTTCAGACCTGTCCGGAACGAGCAGGCAGGCGCGTTTTTTGTTTTGCATTCTTGGGTGTTGGGGAGAGACGGGCTCTGGGAGCACAGCGGAGAAAGTGCTTCTTCGTGGGTTTGTTTTTTTCTTTTCTTTAATTTTTGCTTCTTCAGTCTTAAAGAGTTAGTTTAGAGAGTTAGTTTAGCCAGCTGAAGGACCGGAGGGTCCCTAGGACCCCAGAGTTTTGGTTTTTTTCCCCGTGGAACTGTTTAAATCACTCCGAATAGGGTCGAGAAGAACCAACAGGAGCCAGGACAGCCGGGACAGCTGCACCTCCTTGAGGGAGCTGCCGGAGAATCCTGCTGATCCCAGCCATGGCACACAGGAAGACTATTTTCCTGAGTTTAGTGCTGGATCAGTGAGAATCCTGGGGTTTTGTTGTTGTTTTTTTTTTTTTTTATGCTGTTAATCTGTGTCTTATGCTGGGTTTGTTAAATAAATAGGTTTTTTCCACTCTTTCACCTAAGGAATTGTTTTTTCCCAAACCAGTGACTGGGAGGGGACATTTTGGATAGGCTTCTCCCAAAGCAAACTCTCCTGAGGTTTCTTCCTAAATTTTGGCTCTGAATCAGAACCAATACATTGGGTAAAAAAATAACAATAGTACATAAAAAATATATATGTTTTAAATACCGTGAAGATAAAGCCAAGTCCATTGCACGTGTATAAATACTACAACTAAAATACAAATAGAATACAGAAACGAAAGTAATGTGCAAAAGTATAAATAATACAAATGAGGATGACAGTGGTGTTTTCGGAAAATAGAAGCATAACAAAAAAATATAAAAATGTTAAACTAAAAACTAGCTGTAAGGCAAAGAGTTTTAGTGCATGTTTTAATTATTAAAATCTTCATCAATATCTATAAATGGCCTTTGTTGCTGGTAAACATCTGGCCTAGTTTTGAGCCGAAACTGAAATAAAGAAATAACAAATGAAAACCTAGGTTACAAGAGCACCATTGCCACTGTAAAAGCAAGAATGTTGAAATAACAAGTGTCAGAATTAATGTGACTGCAGTTATTGGATTACCCTTTATTGTAATGGCTGTGAATGCGTGTTGTCATTGACACTCGTGTCTAATGCACAAGTCATGTGGAGATAAAGAGAGAATCAATAAAGCTGATATACCCCTGAGATGAGAACAGGATATGCCCACATTTCCCTGGAAGAAAGCAATTTCCCTGAATTTAGTCTTTCTGCTTCCAACCTAGTACGCTCTATCAGGAGAGTTTAGTGCATGTTCTTCCATGCGCTTCATCTTACCTGATTTTCTCCTGACCTTTGAGCTTCGCGTTTCCTTACCTTTTGATCTGACTTTTCCATTCCTGTCTCCAGCGAGGTTGTTATCCACTCTGTTTATTATAAGATTTCCCAGTCAAGCCTAGGTCTTCTGCCATCGTGTTTCCTTTTTTTTTTTTCTGGGTTGCAGTTCTCTGCTGCAAGCTTGTTACCAGTTCTTGCCTAGGCATTATAGGTCTCTCTTTCCAGAGCTACAAGCCTGGATTTCCAGTATCCTCACGTCAATGTTTTTCTGTTTAGTTTCAGTTATAAACTAATTTGCAACCTTCTGTCTTTTCCTATCTTTGTTCAAATACAAGCTTTTCTGACAGATTTCAACTCCTATAAGTAAGACTGAAGTCATTACATGGAAACTAATTGATGCCAGTTGAGAATAACTGCATATTATAGGGAAATTGTTTGTGGTACCTACTATGGAGGTTTTCTGACACTTCCATGTAAAAGATCCTCTTCTCAGTGGTTTATAACTTTGCAAAACTTTAAAGTTAGGTATGAATTTTTCCATGCTGTGTGTCTGCCTCAGGCTATACTTAGCTAGTTTCTCTCAGAACAATACAGCTTTTTCCAGGAACAAGGCTGTGCAAAATGTAGCAAATGTTAAGATAGAAAAAAAAGCAATGTTGAGAAGACAAATAATTTTCATCAAGCCTTCACCTTCTGTTGTTATGACCACCTCATGAAAATCTACAAAGAAATTAATTACTCTTTCTTTAGAGAAGATTATGCATTAGCACTGGCAGAGAACCTATGCAAAAATGAGTGTGATCAGATAATTAAAATCTTCCTCATAATGCAGGTGCACAGGACACAATTAGAGCTGTACCAGAAACCATATTTAGCCTTAATTTTCCAAGCTTAACTTTCACTACCTAATAATGCTGTTTTAGGCTCATGGCATCTCTAATATGTGAAGTAGTAATTTTAGCAGAAATATCTGCATAATATTTGTTCTTTATTTTCCCTAATTTATATAATTTCATTTTTTACCTCTACCCTAAAAGAGCAGCGATAGAAAACAATTGAAATGCTTTCTTTTTAATAATCATTAATTTTATAATTTAGCTTTAAAATAACCTTACATGCTAGGTGCTCTTCCAAGTTAAATTATATTTTAGACTATATTAGCTGTTAGGTTCTCTTCAAAGTTAAATTATATTTTAGACTATATTAGCTGAGGTTGTTTTAGCCTCCATATTCTTGTTTTCTGACCTAAATAAATGTGATTTCTTTCCTGAAATAGCATGTTTGATGTAGGTGTGGACCATTGATGAAGATCCCATCTCTCTAGTTTGTCATGAGGAGATCAGCTTCTTATCTCGTGTTGATTTTTTGCTGTGGTGAAATCATTGACAACAAAGCTTCTGTTTGACTTGTATAAAGGTCTGATCAGATGACTTGAATGTAATCAACACTTAAATATGATATAATGCATTAAAGATTCATTAATAATGAATTAATAATTGATAATTAATTAATAGGTTCCCCTAAAAATTAAGCGTTGTTCTTCAGAAGCAGGTTGGTATTCCCTAAGTTCAATTTCATGATTATGTCTACATTGGCATGGGATTATGTACATTAGCTTCAGCAGTGAGCTCAAATTCTTTAATGTTATAACCTCACATTTTTTGGCTTGCCTTTCTAAGTGTTTAAAATATATTGTATCATAGATTCATACAGGTTTATCAGAGATTGAATGGAATTATGGACTTAAGCCCTATTAAAACTCAGGAAGAATTAGGTAGCTAATTCTCAGGCAGTTTTAAAGTCTAGTGGATAAGTTTTATATAAGCCAATTTGACTTATTTGGGTCAAAAATTATTTTTATTTGAATTCACAGAATCACAGAATAAACTGAGCTGGAAGGAACCCACAAGGATCACCAAGTCCAACTCCTGGCCCTTTATAGGACCATCCCCAAGAGTCACTCCATGCGTCCAAGAATGTTGCCCAAATGCTTCTTGAACTCTGTCGTGCTTGGTGCTGTGACCACTTCTCTGGGGAGCCTGTTCCAGTGCCCAACCACCCTCTAGGTGAAAAATCTTTTCTAATATCCAAACTAAATCTCCCCAGACACAACATCAGGGCATTCTTTTGAGTCCTGTCACTGGTCACCGCAGAGATGAGATCAGTGCTGCCTTTTTTCTTCCCCTGGATGCCAGGGCAGTGCTGGCTCATGTTCAAATTGCCATCAACCAGGACCCCCAGGTTGCTTTCCATGGCACTGCTTCCCAGCATCTCCTTCCCCACCCTGTCCATAAACCCAGGGTTGCCCCATCCCATGTGTAGATTCTGACACTTTTCCTTGTTGAACCTTATAGAGTTGGTGATTGCCCAGTCCTCTAATTTTTTGATGTCTCTCCAAAGAGCCTCTCTGCTTTCAAGCGAGTCAACAGTTTCTCCCAGTTTTGTTTTGTCTGCAACTTGCTAAGAACTCCTTCTAGTCTTTTATTTTTCTCTTGTATTTGGCTTTTTTATCAGCTCCAGGAAAATGAGTAACTGTATCTTACACTATGTCTCAGGTACAAAGATAAACACTAGAAGAATTCAAGGATGTGGACTCACTGCCTATGGATTCCTGAGTCTTATAATACTGTGCTTTATCCTTTCATGGATTTGTTTTCTTGTCGTCTTTCTAGGAGGCATGTTCAACAGAACTCTTGATTTTGCTCTTTTAAATTTACCTGTATTGACACTTATATATACTATATGTTCTGTATAAACACATAAATACATGTTCAATGCTGACAAGAAGTTTTATATATTAATATTTTTCTTGTGTATATATCTATATGATATATTAAGATTTATTACTATAAAAGCATGTTATAATTACTATAAATACTATTATTATTACTATAAAAGCATGTTATTACATATATAGAAGCAAGCATTTAACAGACATGTGGGTTTTGTTGTATCTCTAGTTTACCTTGGAGACAGTAGTTCACAGAAAAGTGCCTTGCAAATACACTGTTTGGGGGGGCTCCTGGCTTCCTGTGGGCCTGTCCCAGTACCTGTGTCGAAAGCTCCCTTGTGTTAGACCAGCAGTTCCCAGTGGACGTATGTAATCCCATCAAACTTGGACCAAATTTCAGCAGACTAATAACATTTTATGGATAGTGTTAGAAGCATTCAACCTTACCAATGATATTGCTCTGGGAGAAAATGAGAATTCCCAATGACATGGGACCATATGCTCCAGCTTTATGGTACCTATGCTTGAGTTGCTGGTGCATGTTTGGGAACAGTTTGGTTTTGTGTGGTTTTTTTTTCTTTTTAAATAAAGCATATGTAAACCAAGTCATATACTTTCCCAAGTGAAAATTGATAGTATAGACACACTGCAAACTTTTCATCCTGCATGTGCGCCCTTCTTCATGTTCCCTTGAGGTATGTGCTGAACTTAAACACTAATGCAAGCAGTGCCCTTCAAAAAAAAAAAATTACAGAATTGGGAAGGATGCATTGACATTCAGTGTGAAGCCTCAGATGATGTTCCTCCTGGAGATCAGTAGGCCTCTAGGTCACTATGAATTACAGTCCTTAAGAACTGGAACAGCGGTAGCCAAAATCCAGGTGTTAAAGCAAACCATGTAACACAGAATGAGCTGTCAAAATCTTCTGAGTGAGACAGATCATACACAAAGGGCAGTCTGCATATGAAATAAAGGGCAAGAAAAAAGGTGCAGTAAACAAGGATCCAACAGGCAAAGTGTGTAAGTCTCTGCCTCACCAACAGATAGAGTTCAGCCACAGAGGGCAGAGCTCTTCTTTGAACATGACAAGAGGCTGAATAACTAAAGGAAAGGCACAAGTCCTCAGACCCATCTGAGTTTTTAAAATGATTGTGTGGGACTTTTAAATTGCTTTCTAGAAATAAGGTAAGCCTTAATAAAGCATGTGCATAGAACTTTCTAGTTTTATGAGATTCATATTGGAACACAGATTCTAGGAAAAAATAACAGTCCTGTCAGGCAATGGAGCTGTGTCACACAGTGTGATGTGTCCAAAAATAAAATTAATGCAAATACAAGGGATGACTGCTTACCATTTGAGCAACAATAACTAGTAATAATTTTCAAAAATATCTGTTCCTAATCGTAATCTGATGACAACCTTCAGATTCAAGAGTACCTTCAAATGTCATTGACTAAATCCAGATAATGATAATGTACATTAAATAATCCTATAAATTGTTCTCAGACATACTATGAATAGAAACAGAATTTTAAATTAGATCAGTAAATGATATGTTCTATTTGTTCAACTGTATTTATTATTAATTTAGTATGGATCATATTAAAGTTGTTAATTTTTTTTTTAATTTGGAACGATTATTTTGTTGTCTTAACTGTGCCCTAAAGGAATTTTATTATTTTAATAATGTGATTAAAATTTTTGATCAAAAAATCATAAAGCCAATAAATCAATCTTTCTCTTGTTTCTTGACATGTCCACCAAAGTGATCTATTTGATTTGAAAGAAACATGAAAAATTATTTTCAAAGTTTGAGTAGTAATAGCAATAACAGAATCTAATTACTTAATTACTGCACAAGGGTAGCATCTAAGTTTAAATTATAGTGATTTTTTACTGCCATACAAATTACTTAGTCACTCATAATTTTTTTGGGGGATTGTTTTCAGATATTTGTCTTATGGTTTGTTCCTGATTTCTAGGTATTGGCAATCAGTGTTACTGTACTACAGGTATTTTTCAGACTTCCTTCTTGGCAGATTTTGGTACTCAAAGGTATTGAATAAAACATTGTAAAAGAACTTGCCAAAACAGGATTAGTAAATATGTCTGTAATTATGCCATGCAGTTCTCTTTTAAGACCTACTTGAGCAGTAAGTGGAAGAAAATTTCTGTGTGTTTGGTTTTTTGTTTGTGGGATGGTGGGGACTGTGTGTGTGTGTTTCTGAAAGATAAGAGCAGGAATTTCCAAACTCTTTCTTATTTATACAACCAGCTAGTGAGGTGTTAACAGGTATTTCCATAGATATACTAAATATTAGTTGAACCTCTTTAAATCCCATTGATTGGGGTTTTGTTAAGGACTGGACAAGTTTTATCAACAGCATGTGTATTTTGATATATTTGAGCTAAATTTATCCAGTACTTCCATGAACTTTCGTACTTCCAGTACTTTTGTGGTGAACCATGAAATTACTAAATATATGTGATGTAAGAGAATGTGTTCCTACATTCATCGCAAAATAAAGAGGAGAATCAGAGAAGACGTATACAATCTACAGAACAAATAATTTCATGGCTTACTATCTTTTTAGTTCTTGATGGTCTTTGGTAATTATAGGTATTCTTTATTTATAGACACATTTGGCGTGCTTTTTAAAATCTGTTTTACTCTTGACTTACAATTATTTCATCACATTTCATAGAGTAATTTAACATAGCACAGAAATATTTCCATTTATATATTCTGACTTTTCTGGCTTTAAGTTTTGTCGAATATTCCTATAATTTTTTAGTGCAGAAATGAAGAAGTACCTAATTTATCCTCACTATACTGTATTTAATGTTGCATACATTCATCAAGTTTTACCTTGTAAATTTGCAGTGCAAATCTCTTCATTTCTGTCATATGAAATTCTTTCATGTCCCTAGTAATTTTTACACTTGCATTGGAATCCTTTAATTTTTTTTTCTTTTTTCAGTTGAAATGAATAATGATTTTAATAATGTTTAGAACATGCAAAATTCTCACCAGACTGTAAATTATAAGCTACCATGTACTGCTATTTTCAGTACTGTCTTTGGGGACTTATAAGAACACTGTACTTTTTCAGTTATTTGTCCTTTTTTGCTTCAAGTTCTTTTTTATTACTTGTCTTACACTAAATTTGAAAATTAGAAAACAAAGGCCCTGGGAAACTTGAAATGCTCTTTAATTATTATGTGCGTGAATGGTTAATATAAAATCCTAAAAAGTGTTCCCATGGGTCATTTTTTTTCTTCTTTTAATCAAATGATAATATGATTCCTATATGAGTGCAGCAGCTGATTTTTGTGAAAATATATTCATATATTTTCAGATCCTAACCAGGTGGGGTATTTTTTTTATTTGTTTGATTTTTTTTGTTCATTTGGGGTTTTTGTTTTGTTTTGGTGGGGTGTTTATTTGTTTATCTATTTAGGATATATTACCTTTGGAAATTTATTCTTCAAATAACGTACTTCTGACATATAAAAACTATCTGTTTGAGAAATCCTCGAAGTTCATGGACAGTTCCCATCTACATGGATAATAATAGAATAAAAATGTCAAAGAGTGGGATTCATGTTAGTTGAAAAGCAGCCAAATGAAGAAGTAAGACACTTTTTCTTGCCCATAATATGAGAAATAAAATTAAAAGAAAATGTGAATATTTAGATGTGCAGAAGGCATCAAAGCCACAAAAAGAAAGGTGATAACTATGTGGAATGAATTTGTTTGTGAGAATAGACTTTGAAAAAGACTTGTAGAAAATGGTAGGTGTAGATGCCAAATACTTTAGTAGCCCTCCTTCAAAAATTCGGAAGTCTTGACAGCTGCTGGTCAGAAAAGATTAGTCACTGAGAGCTGGTTGAGATGGAATAGCAGAGTTGAATGTTGGAAATCACCTTTTTGAGGAACACAAGAGGAAAAAAATGTAATTAAATCCCATAAATCTGTCTCACTCCTGCCTTTTGCCCTCAGTAAACACTGTTCTCATTGAAGCTCCTGATAGATGTATATATACAAGTTGATTCTTTGCTTATAACCAGGATTTTCTTTGATGGAAGATTTCTGCTCTTTTCATAATGCTAAATAAGTGGAATTAAGTACTTCTGGTCTTTTTGCCAAAAATCCTGTTTAGAAATCTGACAAATGACATTTGTATTAATTGTTTATTCTGTGAAACCAGTAAAATTTCCTGAGTGTGTGAAATTTGAAAGGAGTTCTAACATGTGTCCAGGATGTACAGAGGTTCAATCACTTTAGTGTATCTTTTTATTTTCTTATTCAACTTGTTACTGTACTTAGGAATTTCAAACATAGTTCAGGACCATCTCATTACTGTTGTTAACAAAAAAAGTCTTTCCAAATATACCATAGTATAATATGAGAAGAAGGCATACTTCTATATATGTCTTTCATTTGCATATGCCAAGCAGATCGGCGAAAGGACGCAATTCCACATGGCAATCCTTTGCAATGTGCTCTGGATGACCCTCCTTGAGCCAGGGAGGCTGTGGTCCCTTCCAAACTTACCCATTTGAATTCCCTGCCTCCAGAAGCCAGTTTCTGTCTCTGTGCTACCCCAGCCTTCTGGAGCGTAAGAGTATTTGAATGGTTGCACAGTGAGATGAATCAGGGAACTGCTTTGATTGGAAGGTAACCTAGCAGGAGAAAAATGTTCAAAGTTCAACACCAAGTTCTGTTTATTCTCAATGGGAAGCAAAATCAAATTAATTGTAGCAAAGTGTAACTACACTTTTTCCCAGCGTGTTTCATGAACGTCTTAAAGATCCGAGGATGAAGTTAATGATGTTTTCAAACTATTCAATTTTTTACAGTTTTTTTCAATTAGTAGAGATTTTTTTGTTTCTAATTTAAATTTTGTTTCTGCATTATTAGCTTTTTATTTTTGCCCTATTTACTATGTACCTAAATACCAGATGATTTCATTTCACCGCTGTTCTTGTGTCCAGCATTTAAAGACTTGTATTTGCTCTCCTCTGTCTCTTTCCAAGTTGAAACAGTGCAAATATGTTGATATCTTCCATTTTGCCTGTATTTTTTTCTAGTCTTTGAGTACTCTTCCAGTTTTTCACTGAACATTTCTTGAAAAAAGTGTCCAAAGCTGTGATGATTCCAGCTGAGAACACACATATTTTGAAGAAGAGGTCAATAAAATCAGAAAGCAGAACAGGAAGCCTGTTTAATTTTAATTGCTGAAGAGTAATATTTTCCTTTTTTTTGTGTAAACCCGTTTACTTGATGCAAATTCTTACCTCCTCTTTTCTTTAACTTTCTTGAACCTTTGATAGTTGCCTTTTATAATATATCATACTTTGTACAGAGAATCAAGCCAAATTAAATTTATGAGCTTAAATGCTCTTGCTGGAAAACTTTCAGTGACAAAATAGGGATCCCAGTCTGTCTCTTTACCATTATATGAAAATATATGATTCAGTAAATGCTCATTTCAAAATTAATTTGAAGTAGAGGATAGTTGAAAAGCCATTGTTGTTTTGTTAGTAATGTTATCAGTGTACAGCACAGGAACTAGCAAAAAGAAAAGTTTTACAGTTTATTTTCCATTTTACCTGTCTTTTGTACTCATTTGTTTTCCATTATGCTATAAAATGGTGTTAACACAGCATAAAACTCTGTTAATGCAGCATAAAATGCTATTACAAAATACAGTGCCTGAGATTCTGGAAACAAAATTAAAACCCAAATATTGCCTCTATGCCTGCTTTAAATTGAGTCATAGAATAATAATAACATGAAATTATTGAGATATTTCTTATAACCATTCCAATATTCTAAATTTTGCACTTAAAAATAAACAAGCCAAGGTAAAATTCAGTTTGAGTAGTTTCACTGGTGATTTTTTTTCTATTTATATATTTTTCAAAACTGTTCTTTTATGTACAGGTATTGCAAGTGTTAGGATTGAAATGGAAAACTGGGCTGTTTAGTCACCTAAGCGTTCCAAGACTTAACATAAGCCCAAACAAAACTTGGCACAGATGTCTGAACAATACTGTTGACTGTAGTATCTGAGAGCTGTGCCAGATCCAAGAGGATCAAAAATATGAGGACGGAAGACTATTCTGAAAACATGCACAGTGCAGGTCCAGAAGTAGGAATTTGTCTCTGTAAATTCCCAACCATATTATTCCAAGAAATTGTTTCAAAGTCATAGACAGACACCAGCATTAAGAGAGTTTACAGAGCTCTTTGAAGTACCAAGGGTGTATTTACAGAAAGACAGCCCTGGAAGTGGAGCATTAATCTAAGAGACAGCGACCTCCTCATAGTCAGGGAAGCCCTGGACACAGTGTGAGCAGTGAACCAACTGCTGTATAAATGCAGAGGAACTTAGTGGTGCGTGAATGACGCATGAATTGCTCTCACCATGAATTTGATGTTAAATCCACTGTGTAAATACAGTGTACTGGATTTGCTAACTGCCTGTTATCTCTGCAGTTAATTAGCTGATCACCTATGTAATTTCAAAACTTGAAAATAACAACAGAATGTAAAGTGGCGATATCTGATTCTGGAAAAACAATAACAGGAATCTAATTATAGCTCCTGAATAAAATTACCTTTGTTACAAATCATAAATCCTTTTTTTTTTTTTTTTTTAATTAGCCATGGACACGAATTATGTCTTTTTAGCTGAGGTCCAGATTCAGTATTGAATCCAATCATTAAAGACCAGTGAGCTGCATTTTCTCAGTTGCTCAGTCTTTGGGATCCTCTCTTGGTTGCCCTTCAGAATCTAATTTTTGTATTTTTTGTATGAATTAACTTTTACAGTTCCTGCCATGTTGCAAGTTTCTTCAAATCCCTTCGACATTTCCAAATGGCTTTGTATATGTTCTGCTCTCCCTCTGCTGCAAATCTCAGGGGGAATCTTACTCACAAACATAAACTCAACTTCCATTGTTTTGACGATCTGTTTCCCATCATGCCACCATCTACCACTGAAAAATGCAGCACCAACCTGCTACTTTCACCTTAGACATCCATAAAACATTTACGTTTTTCCTTCAGAAATCCCATTTCACTCATGTCATGATGAAAAAACTCAAAACAATATAAAATTTTATATTATTTCAGCACTAGCCTGACTAAAATTTCTGCTCACGAAAACGTCTGATGTTGTCCCTCTCTTTCCTTATCATCTTCCACCTTTCTGTAAATATACCTGTTGTCTCAAGTGGGCCATATATATCTCCTCTGATGTGTTTGTGTGTTTATGAAAACCAGTCCATCTGCAGTAGGACATGCCCTGCCATGCCCATGTTGCTGGCCCAGCCTGCAACAGAGGTTTCTTATTTATTTGCTCACCAATTAAAGGTTTCTTAAAGAACAAGGCTATGGTTGTTAAAAGTTTTGGTCACTAGGGAAAGTTTCTGTGTAGAATGGATTAATTTATTTTTAGATCAGTCTCAGTGAAGACTGAGAAATATAGAAATACACACATAGAAATATCCCATGTCATTACCATGGCTAAATATTTTGGAATGTCAAACCACAGCCTGGGGCTGTTGGAGTGAATAATAAATAATATATCTGTTTTGCCTGAAGTAGCATATTGCATACAATTTTGATGTCTTTCCAGTACTTGGTAATATAGAGGACAAGGATTGTGAATATATGGTAATATATCTAAGTATGAAAAAAAGAAAAGAATAGTAACCTAGTTACTAACAGATTTTAAAGATTTGATTATTTGTTGCTTTTCCTCTGCATCCTCCTTAAAAAAAAGCTGTTGGAAATTGATTTTTAAACTTATGAAATGCCTAAAACAATTTATGAATTAATATAAGTATCAAATTAAAAAGAAGTGTAGTTTTAACTTCATCCGATGTAGTTTTGCATTTCTTCACTTTAAGCACAGAGCAATGCATCATGGAAGCATTAACTATATAGTAGAATATTAGAAGATTCAATTCTGCAGAAGGACAATAACATAATCCAGGTAACTAATCCAAAACCAGCTGAATATAACACATCTAATTAATCTATGAGTGAAGACAAATTCCATTCTTCTACATTCATGAAAAATATGTGCAAAGTGTGTATCTAGTCTGGTTGGTTTCATTTTTACAAAGGGATAAATCACCCTGAAAAACAAATTGTTGCAATAGAAATAGCATGTTTTTGTATATGTTTTTACAACTTTTCTTCTTTTTTTCAAAGACTAATATTGCAACAGCTCCTGTTAGTTTTGTTTATTTCTTTGTTTTCTGAGAAAGTGAAATCAAAAGCTGCAATTTTCTGCTATTAATTAAATGGACAATTGAAGAAAATGACAATTTGAGTGGTAAAGAGTGGTTTGGGTTTTTTTTCCTCCCAAGAGAGGTATGGTATTGCCTAAGTTTAAAATGAACTGAAATATTTAACTTCTAAAATAGACCTAGTGTCCTACTCAATTTGTGTTCTTGTTAAGCCTGTTTAGAAGCAGAGGGTGTAAAAATATGAATGAAACTTTGACCTTTTGGTCAACAGCATTGAATTCAATGTAGCCAGATTTGTTGATATGCAGTGTTCTACTGAATGCTATAAGTGCCCAATGATTTTGTTTAATAAATTATCTTAGTAAATCATTATCCACCATGACCTGCATGATGCATTTACAAAGTAATGTGAAAGAATATTCTTGTGTAATAGAATTATTTTAGATAGTGGGTTTAAGTGTCAATTCAGACCCTATTTTCTCAGGGTTTTAATAAGGTTTTAGATCTGCAAGATGAAATTCAGTTACAGGTATGGAGGTCTACATGTGAATGGACTACATTTCTGGTACCGTGGGATTTTTTTTTCCTAGGCCATTACAGTCATGGGTATGAGTAGCTATAAGAATTTGTCCTCATGCTTGTCATCATTCTTACTAAAATACCCCCCATGAAATTGTAATCTTCAAGAATTGTTCCAACAGTAAGAAATCAAGAGTTCAACACTGGAAATTTGATCTCCATGTCTTTTCTGTACAGTGTCAAACGCTTAGGCTGAAGGTAGGTAAATGAAGAGAGAAATTTGGCTAGCTTTGAGTGCTCTGATAGAGATACTGAACTTACCAGTCTATCTTTCTATACTAATTTAACAGTGCAATAACCCGATAGGTATTACTTTTGCCTTTCATCTGTTACTCAAAAACAAGTTACTGAGGTTCCAGAGACAGAAAAAGTTTCTAATTAACCTCTCTGAGTGGCCATCTGGTGTCTAAGCAGGTATAACCCACAGTAATTGGAAGAAGTTACATTTTGCAAAAGGGTATGGTGACACTCCCATGTGGTAAGGTATTGAAATAGTATATTGCTTTACTTTTAATCTTTCCATCCTGATTATTGATGCAGATGCTTTGTCTCTCAGGAAATATCAGCCACCAAAGATTTTCAACAGTGAAAGTGTAAGTTTCCCCGGCTATTTTTATTTGATTTTATTACTAACAGAACTGCCATGGATGCTGCCAATAATTAGTAAGTTCACTACTTCATCTTCATTTCTTTTTGTTATGTCACCTGACTGTCAACATCTGATAGCTTGAGCAAGGTCCTGATGCAGATAAAGACAGACACTCCTTCTAGCTAAGACTTCCATGGGAATAAGAGACATTCATTGTCTCTACCAGAAACTGCTACAAATCTAGCAAGAAGCAGCATCTTACATCCCTAAGAGTTTCAATATGAGCCCTAAAGTAGGGTTCATACTGTCTCTTAGAAGCCCAGAATAAAAGGGGAGATTTTAGTCTTCAAAGAAATTTCACTGTGAAATTTCACATCAGCAACAATTTAAAATGCTGCTTCTGTAAATATTATTTGAAACTGGCATCCAAAACAATAACCACAGGCTAAGAAGTCAAGACTGAGAGTGGTACATCATCTAAGATAGACTTTCCTACATTGCAAACAAAAAACAAAATTAACTTCCCTCAACCTGGAAGAGAAAAAATAAAGAAATGAGGATGATGAGATGTTATCTTTTGTGTCATTGCATGCCACAGAACTTAAACAGGGTTATCGGGTTATGTTGTGCTGACATTTGTCAAATTGTCAATTTCCTGTGGGTTTACAGGGACCAATGTAGTATTACAGGGCAAATTTAAAGTTTGAGAGCTCGTGAGTAGAATTTCAAAGCACAACCAGGGATTTCTAAACAGTTTCACAGGTTATCATATCCTCAGCAATCATTTTTTTTAGTGAAATAGTGAAATATAGAGGTGAATATTAATGGAAACTAAATCCTCAATTTCTCTTTGTATGCCAAATGAGCAAATTGTAAAGCACATTTGGATGGACACACAAAACAACTGATCCTCAAAACATCTAGCTTTCAAGTAAAATTAAAGGCATCTTGGGAAGCCCATTGCATTGTTCATTTCCTTTTTCATATTTCAAATGAGAAGAGATCTATCATCAGGCCCATGATTCAAATGAAATTACTTAACACAGAATAATTTCTTCTCCTTACATTATTCTCATAGGTAACAAGTTTGAGCTGTGTAGCATTTAACTGTGTTTGCACAATAAAAAAATAGCAGTCAAAAATTCAACTGTGACACTGTATTTTTTACTGCTTTTTAAAATAAAAAGCTCTTAATTAAGTGTTGGGCAGATCTGTTCTTCACTGCTCCTGACTAGCTCTCTCTGTTACGAAGAAGAAGAGGTATCGTGAGATTTGTTGTTAGTGATGGGTCTTTCCTACAGGAAGCAGTTTCTGGAAACCTTTCCTAAAGTGGATAAATTGAGTTCAATTACTTAAAAAATTAAAAATAAATTAAAATATCAAGATGTCTATGAATGATCTATAATATCTTGGGTACTACTTGTTAAAAAAATGAGATATTAGATTATAATCAATACACAGAAGAGTAGCATTATTAATAAATATAAATAGCTCAGATGTGCAAGAAAAGAAAATTCATATAATGAAACTGGCCAAGCTTGTATTGACATGATTTAAAACCAAGCCTTATTTTCTTCAGTCATTTCCTTTGATTCCTTATGAACTCCTACCAATTTACCAGTATGAAATTTTTATCTTTCAGTAACTATGTGTTTTTCCTACTCAGTGAACAAGATGATGGGCTTTGTTCTCTCATACACTTTCCTTGGGTTTCTCTCCCACAAAAGAACTTAAAATAAAGCAACTATTGTAGTCAAGCTTACCATGGCCTCAGCAACCAATGGATCAGCATGGGGTCTTCGGTGTAGATTGGGCTCTACAAATATTTTCACCTTGGAAGGCAGGAGTGAAAAGGTGGAATCTCAGCCCAGCTGCCTGGCCAGTCTGGTATCTACAAAGTGCTGGCAGGTATGGCTAGCACCTGCCTTCCACTAGTTCTTGTATGCCTTGTGCTGTGAGGCTAGAAAATCTTGGCCTAGGGCTTATGCTTCTTTAAAGCTATTACTGTTTTTCTGTAACTCTGCAGTTGCTGCTTCTGATAGCTAAAACCAGTTTACCTGGCTGCACAACCTTGAGACACAAGCCAGAGGGTATGAGCCAGGTCTCTTCATGCCAAGAGGAGAAAAAGCAATTTTAAAGATGACTTCTTAAGTGGATAAGGTCACTAAACATTGCAGTCCTCTGGCACTAAAAAAAAAACCAAATCCTTCCCTAAGTGACACAGTTTTGATGGATTTTTAAGTGAGGTGTGGAAAAGCATGCTATCTGGGAAATGCTATATGTTACAAGTGATACACCACTCTATAAATGAAAAAGGGGAGATGTGTGAATTAGTTAGGCACAGCTGAAATACCAGAAACAGGACAGGGAAAGTAGGACTTGTTTATGTAGAATACTGATTGAATACTGCCAAATATAGAGGGACAGATTTTTTTTTTTTTCCTTGTGCTATTGACAAGATTTACAAAACACAAGGTTAGGTTTAAGAGTTCAAAACCTATGAGGAAGACCTCATTTTCAAAACATTTAAGCTTTCATATAGATACTAAAGAAAATATTCTTTATATTATGTTTGTGCTATGCTATTTTTTGTTATAATCTAGTTATATGCTTGCAGTTACTGTGCCTTGGAATGACTTGAAAAGACAACATGCAATTGGTTATAACTTTGCTTACCTTAGTACCCATGTCAAAATTCTTTATACTGAAATTCTTTTCTTGAAAGTATAGGCTTTTTGTGAATATAATTTAATTAACTTCTAAAAAGTTGATGTTTTTATCCTTTTGCTTTTAGTATTTATTTGTAAGTGCTTCTATTTGACAGCATCATTCTCATCATAGTGAGACTATACTCTTGTTGGTAAAGACTGCTGGATGTCCATGACTGACACACAGAGACCAGATTGCATATTTACAAAGGTGTTAAAGCTGAGCTGCCTGTACTGCATTTAATGCTGTTCCTTACCAGTGAGTTAATAATATCTGTTATGAAACACAAGGCAATGCTTTGTTCAGCACTGACACTGATAAATATGGTTTTCAGTGGTTTTGGTCATTTCCTCATTTGGTCTCTAGTCCTTAGAGAAAAAATCAGTTAAAATTATTGCCAGCCTTTCCTTCTGATGATATTGGCTCATTGTTTGTTTGCCACCACCATTTGGTCAGGATGGAACTACTGGGAAAAATAACCTCCCTGAAAATGTAAAGCGCTGCCAGCTTTGAAGAGAAATGACACACGGTGGATATTTGCTGTTCAGTGTTTGCATTTCCAGAGTCTTTTAGAAAGGACAATTTTTTCAGCTGCTGTTCATATAGCTGGCATATTTGCTGGATGTGAACCACAATGTTATCAAATATGTCTAATGCAGCCAGTGACATTCAAAAATCTGATGAATCCGTGACCTGATTCTGCAAGGTGTCTACATGAAATAATTTCAAAGTCCACTAATATTAAATAGGGGTAAAGCTGGCTGTGTTTCTGCTAGGGTCATTCAGTATTGTAGGTTTCTCCAGCTTTATTATTTTAACACGGCCACAGGACTTTTGGTATCTGTCCAGTGTGTTTCAGACTTTCTTTGATGCTTTCCAATGATTACCCACTTGATACACAAAACAGCTAGAGATATCTCCAAACAAGTAATTGTGAATAAGGCCTGTTTTGGTGTTCAAAAAAATACACCTGCTGACAAAATTTGTAAATAGGAGTTATTGAAACAACTAAAATTGCAAATCATTCTCTTTGGCTTTTTTTCATTGCTACTAAAAGTAGAAATTGACACCTATTGATTATTAATAAATAATTTAAAGCTTCAAAACATAACGGCTTTATTTTTTCCACGTTTGTAAATAAACTCCTTTTAGAAATAAATTAATTAGATTGTATCCTTATATTTTCTCCTCTACTGGAGTATTTTACCTACTTTCGCTGTGAGTTGACAGTAAATGTTTCAACACAGCAAAAAGGGAACGAATTAAGGCATAGTGTTGCCTGAATTTTATTATGAGTCTTAGGTCACTTGGTAGTGTAAAGTAACAGCCCCTGGAGTTCCTCCCTAAAAGACCAGTTTAACTACTAAAAATAAAAATTAATAATTAAGAAACCCACATTATTTTTGGTGGGCAAAAGCTGGAAAATGTGCAACTACAGACTCAATGATCAGATGGCAAATTAAAAACATACTGGGATATATAAATAAATAAATCCATAAATCTCCAATAGTATGTTGCATCAAAACACTTTTGGGGATCTGATTTTTAGTATTATAAACTGAAAATCCATGCAAATATAACAGGAATTACATGTGATAATTTTATCCTTTGTTTATGTTTTTTCATTTTGACCAGAACTTTTATGTCATTTTTTTAACAAATAATCAGGCCTTTAAGAAAACAGCATTATGAAGTGGGAACTTGCTGATGAGCTTGAAGAGCAAAATGAAGTACCTTTAAAAAATAAAAGCAACCAATTTTCATGTTGCTGACAAAATTTTTTTTGAACAAGCTTATTCCATGAACACGTCAAGATACTTTCTCATTTTGCTGTCATGTTCACACTACTGGAAGACCAAGGACCCTGGGATATCACAGGCTCCCTTCTGTACTGTGATCCTCCTCTGTATCACCTGGCATTTCCTCTGCTGTGTGGCTGTCCATTGCTTCAACAAAGAATGGACACTTCTCATCCACAAATGCTTTCCATCCTGGCTGTCTTTCAAGGTCCAAAAAGTAGCCAAACATCTTTACAGTTCTGAGTCTCAGCCATGACAGCTGTCCCACAGCGCCGAAACATGACCTGTAGACTTCTGGATATTCAAAACACCTCAGTAAACGGTCAGCAGGGTTTCCAGTATGATTTTCAGAAAAAAAACCTTCCTGTTAAAAAGTCATACATACTGTGAAGGTCTGTTTTCCCAAATAGTTTAGAATTTTAATGAATTTAAACTGCATTTACTTAGGGATCTCCGTGCTAAACGATACCATTTGGGGGAGCTGTTTCACTGCAACTCTACGAAGCTTGCAGCTTGTCTTTGTCCCTTCACGAGCAAAGCAACACCAGGGAAGGGCAGGACAGGAGAGTGTGTGAGAAAAGGCAAAAGTTAAACTTGAAAAACTAGTAGAAAAGATCGTGTTATCTTTAGAAAATAGTAAACAGAATAAAAAAACCCAACAAAACAAAACAAAAAACAAAACAAAAAACCAAAACAAGCAAACAAACAAAAACCAAAACAAATCAAAACAAAAACAAAAACAAACAAACAAACAAAACCGAAAAGATTTGCACAATCAAAAAAATCTGATAATTTACTGGGCATTTCAAAATTCCTGTGACACTTGTATTTGTTCTGGAGCTAACCAAGCAGGAAAGATGCCACTACCACAGAGTGCTAGCTGCTCTAGAGAACAAAGGTTAAAGGAAAAGCAGAACACTAATCTAGGCAGATGGTTTCAGAATTAAAAAATGCTTTTCCATCTCTCCAGTTTCTCCAGCCTTATATTCTTGGGTAAATAAATGAAAGTAATTTTAAATTCAAGGCTACTGCCTTTTAGTGTATGTTAATAGACTAGTAAATATTTCAGTAACAGAAACCTATTGCACAGTGGGATGTGGGGAGCTAAGTTTCAGAGTAGTTGGGTGCTTTGCTCTCACTTTTCCATCTGAAATTACAGTCAGAAAACAATATTTCTTGATCATGTTTGTAAATTTCTGCTCACTCCAACACTGGTATTAATATTCTCAACCACCACATATTTATAGGTAGTAGATATATCATGTTCCTTTTACTGGGCCAAAATATTTCATTTATTCTTACCTTGAAAGATATGACTTTCATTTCTTTCTGATGATCTACATAAACTTTTTTCCCTGAATTACATGCCATTATTATTACTACAAGATTAATTATTGAGAAAGCCTGGTGTTTTGGATATTTTTTTCTCTGTGATGTGCCAATCACTTGTAAAACAACTTGTTCTTTCCAATCTTTTTGTTAAAAGTGGGCATTGAGAAAACACATTTGATATCTCCCATGATTCAGAATGGTAACTTTACTTCGTATCTCACACTATGATAATATTTTCTCTGAGGGATAATGTTTGTTATCAGTAGCTACTCATCCATAGCAATTACTTTCTGTCTTTTTCCAAATCTACTAGTTTTTCATGCCACAAACTGTTTATGCAATTAGATTATATTTCTTGTATGTCTCTGATTTAGGAACTTTAGTTGACAGATCATCTTTGCTAAGACCTTCAATGTCTCACCCCATTTGCTTTAACTTCCATATCCATAGTTGTCATAAAATTTTGAATTTTCTTATAATACCTTGCACATTGTTGAGTTTATATCAACAGTTCTGATGTTTGGATCAAGTAATTATCTCCTGAATTATGATGGGTTTGTTTTGTTTTTTGGGGTTTCTTTCCTGTTTGTTTTTTGTTTGTTTGTTTGTTTGTTTTTCTGGGTTTTTTTTAAACTTTCTTTTATTATGCGCTATAGCTACTATTCACTAGACACTAAAAACAAACCCAAAATCTTTGTATGAATGCTTGGTGTGCTATGCTTGTGGTTGGACTCGATGATCTTAAGGGTCTTTTCCAACCAAAATGAGTCTATGATTCTATATGATCTCATGTGTCAGATATGGAACCACTCGTGGGACGAGATCCTTGGTCCCAGCCAATTTGGGGTCATTAACTCTTTTAGTTTTTCTTCCAGTTTTGTTGTGATGGGTTGTTTTCCTACTGTACTCAAATTCATCTTCTCTTTGACCCCAAAAAAAGAACTGCATTATTTTGAAAATTTCTATATTAACTTTTTTTTGTGAGCCACATCAAGTTTATCTTTAATCTTTATTCAGAACCATCTTCATAGTAATTTTGCTTTTAAAATTTTTTCTGAATACTAAAGAATCTTTCTTTGTTTTAACAGCCTTTCCCAGGTCTGACTCACCTGCCTCTTACCTTTCTGTGCCCTGATTCCTAAAGCATAATTTTCCTGGCTAACCATGTTGTTTGGTTGGCGTTTTTCTTCTGTCTACATATAAGTCCTTCTGAAGGATCTATTGATTCAGTTAGGACCTTGTTTTCCAGAAGATTTTTTTCTATCATTTTCCCTGCATAGATTGTTGTCAATTTTAGTATCTTGGACTTTAAGGAGTACAAGGTCTCTATCATGTCAGCCCTCAGATGTACTTCTTTCTCTACCTTTTTGATATTCAGCCTTTTGATACAGGGAAATTAGGATTCAGAATACAGCTGAGACTTCTAAGTATAACATAATGAATAAGAAGTGGTGACAGACAAAATAAAAGCTAATTGACTTTACACTTCAGATGTTCTTTTCCTGTAATAACTATGGGCAAAAGTTTGAGATTGAATTTAATGTGAAAAGCAAAGTCAGTTCCTCTACAGCTTATTATTTTTATATTTTTGACTTCCAAAGTTATAAGCAGGTTCACACTGTACATATTAGTATAAGAAAAAACACCCTTGGTTGTCTATTACTGTCCTTGAGGTATGTGTGTGCATACTTCTGAGTAATTGAATATTTCATTACAAATTTGATAGTTTTCCCTACAGTTAAGTACCCTGAAATGTCATATGTCTCTTCTGATGCAGTGGCCAGCAAGAGATAATTCTCAGGTAGTGGTAGAGAGGAATGACAAATCTAAACAGCACATCTTTTAAGTGATTAAAAAGAGAACCCAAGTAGCTCCAAATGGAGACCTGGCATATTCTTTGGTCACACGAGTGGTTAAAGGTGGGGTAAACCCATTTCTTCTTGCTGAGGAGTTAAATGGACAAAGAAAAAAGACACTTCAGCTGCTTTATGGAGACATGCATAAATTCTCTTTGTGTATTATCTTGCTGGAAGGATAAAGAAATCTGAGAATATTCTCACTACTTCTCATTCTGTATCAGTCTGACCAGGCAACCTTTTGTCTTCTTTTACAGTCTACTCACCCTTTTATTGTTCTGGATGTTGAAAGAATAATGAACTTTCTTCTTGAACTTACGTAGCAGTTAAACCTATCAAAGAACAAGTATGTGTCTATTTAATAGTGAAATCAAAGTTCATAATCATTTGTTGGCAGAAATGTCTGTAGATGCTACTCATTGGCCCACTGGACGTATTTATGCTTTCTTGTTTATGATTTCAATTAGAAAGTTTGGAAACCACCTTTTTTTTTTACTTTTAAAACTTCTTTTCTTTATGATTTCAGGCAAAAAGTTTGCTAACAAGCAAACTTTCAGTTCGTGAAAAAGCTGATGGTCAAATCTGAAATGCATTTTGATGTTTTCCTGTCTAAATCTGCAGAGCATCTGTAGAAGTAACTTGGCTTGGGTAAAGCCTGCAAAGTATTTACATGATTACATAAAGCACTTTAAATCAAAATTTACAAGCAATCAGAAGACTTAAAAAAATGCAGTAAGAAGTACAGCATAACATCCTTCTCCAATTTCCCCTCATTAACTACTTCATTTTTATGCATTCTGAACAGTTCCTGATCTTAAGTCAAAATGTGTCCATGATCACATCTAAAATGAACTCTCTCACAGTCTACATAATACTTTGCTAGATTAATTGCTCCATTTGTATGAGTCAGGAACATTTTCCAATCAAAGCAATTTTAGAAATAAGATTATTTTGTTTTTACCATGATTAATTCAAATAAGTTTAAGTGAAATGAGTATCCTTTGCTTTTCATAATACATGTTGAAGGGTATTGGATCCATAGTCTTACTTCAGTCTTGAAGTCAAACAATTTGCATAAACATTAATAAATTTGCATAACTCATTTTCCTGTGACAATCTGTCAAGTAATTTGAAAAGAGTCGTAAATGATGACAATCAGTTTCGTAATTGCAATTTATGTTAATAACCTCTCCATGGCTCTAACTCTGCTCTGCATTATGGGCATATTCAAATGTTGTACTTGCAAAGTAGTAATGTTCTTATTGTCTTAGTTTAACCAAAAGTATATACTTTAATGGAATAAAATTGATTGAAAAATATTATTTTGAAAATTAAAATTTCATCATTTCCAACCTTAAGGAATGGCAAATACCTCCAAATAACTTGAACTAACCTGCTGGATTCATGCTAAACTTATAGTACACAAACCACATAATATTTTTTCTTCTTAATTTCCTCTTTGTAGATTTGCTGATAGTTTTGTAGATAATTTTGTGTGTGTTGTCTATGTTTGTTTACACTTGTTTACACTAAATTTTATTTTGTACAGTACTGAGTTTTGAGCGTAAATATCCTATTTTAATTGGAGAATGTTGAATAATAAAAATATCTTTGAATCTTACTTTTAAGCTAGAATTTTTTTCCCTTAAACCATACAGAACATCATAAAAAATTAATCTGATGTCATTATGATATCCCAGATATTAAGAGTTCTAATGTGTCAGGACAAGATACCTTTCTGTTTGGCTCCATGAAAATCAGAGTGGAATTTATAAGGCTGCAATGAAAAAGATTATTTAAGGTTAACTTTTTAAACAAAGGGAATGAATCTGAAAAAAAAATATGTGATATCAGATTTTATGATGATTTCGAATCTAGAATTTGCTGTATGAAACATCATTAAATGCATAGTTGAGACTGATGAAAAGATTTGAGGTTTCCAGTCCTACTGAAATCACTTAGGTTTGTGTTTTATTTGACATCAGAAAAAAACAAATTAGGTAATTGATGCTTAATTACATAATTTTTGTTACAAAAATTTCTTTGATCTATACCATATCACAACTATAAAACACCCCAAGGAAAACTAGTAATTTATCAGAGCAAAAACATGGGAATTGCAGAAAATTCCAAAGTTTACAGAAGTAAAATTCAGTTTTGTCAAACCTCCTTCTTCCTGTATGATGCCTCTGTGTACCTTATATCCTTTTTTAATAAACTTGGGTATCATGAAACTCAGCTGGTAGCAAAACTGTGAAGAAGTACATCAGAAATTGCCTGTAGTTCAACTCTTTATTTAAATTAGCGTCACCTGGTTATGGTGAACTTGGATATTAACCAGACCAAACAGTCGCCCTGGGAGAAGAGAAGAATCATTGCTATGGATTTCATCTTTTTTCTGAGGAAAAGAAATTTTAACTGTATTTTAGCTAAGTATTAATGGTTTTGGTGAATTTGAAATTTTTGAATAATTTGGAAATGAGCTGTAAAAACACGTCCTGAACAATGTGAATAACTGAATAACTCAGTTTCTCTTTTCCAAATAGACCTTATCTTCCACTGACAAATGAGACAATCTGCAAAAGAGGTTTGGGTATTTGCCACTCTTCCTTTAACACTGATGTAATCGTTGCCAAAGTTAAAGCTTAGCTCACTGGATAGGTTACATTTTTACCAAGTCTACACATTAGTAAAAATAAGAGAAATTCAAAGTCCAGGTATAGTTTCCATGAGCTATTATTTAATTGGGGACTTTATTTTATATATGCAGTGGATCCGTGTATATGCAAACGTGGATCAGTAATTCGTGTTCCTGTGGGATAAAATCTACAAATTCCAAGATTTAAAAAGGGCTGGATGAAGAACCATGTTTAAAATATTTCAGAGTCTCTAACCAAGTGTATTGGTGTGGATTATGAGGTTTGGAAGCAGGAGGCCTTCAGGGCTGGCCTATGCAGGAGGATTGCCGGAGGTGCTCCAAGCTGGAGACAGTCAGTGCCAGCAATCCCTGCAACAGATCCACCACAGGAGATGGCCAAGTTTATCAGCCACATTTGGGCCATCTCTGGGAAAGTGCATGTAAGAAAGGGCAGAAAATACCACACAGAAAGAAGAGAAGGAAATAAAATGGGCGATACAATAGAGGGTATATCAAAAGCAAGGGAGCAGAAGTTTCTCCATGACAGAGAAAGTATTCCTCTGCAGCATTTCAAAGAGGACATAGTGGAGCAGGAAGGTCTCTGCAGTCTGTGGAGAAGAAAACTTTTTACCTACCACACTGTGGAGGAGAGTGAGCATGCAGCTGGGTGGGAGATTGGCTGTTCTTCAAGCTAAACCACCACGATTTAGCATTATTGTTTTGTACCAGAACTTTATTAAAGAAGTCTCACTAATTATAGCGAGATCAGTAAGATTCTTATTGTAGAGTCATACACACCCATATATAGTTAATATTGAATATATAATTTGTAGGGTAGCAACACTTAGACATAAAGGATAAAGTGATGTAACTGTTGTCCTTTATTGGTCTGGAGGCATCTGTGTTTGCTTTGGTTCAGTCAGTAGCAATGTTCTTTGAACAACAGATGTCACAGATGCAGCTTTTTCCATAACTTATCAGAGGAACACATGGTACTATGAAGATTTTTGTTAAATGTAATGGAAAGATAGCGTAATGTCCTGCTTGAAACCAATAGTCCTCACATCAGTTTAAGGAAATTGTCTAAATTTCCATAAGAATTTTTTTTTTTGTACTGGCTATTGACTTGCATTTGGGAGTTTTTTGGGAAATAAAAAAGGCCTTGTGACAGGATGTATTGCCAGTTACCAGTTTGAAAAAAAAACCTATCTCCTTTGAAATCATTTATACCTCCAGCTTCCTCTCAGTCTCAATTATTTTTCAAAACTGCTGAAATTCACTTATTATTCATTTCATAGTTTTAGAAAAGAAAAAATTGGTGAATATTCAAGCATTACATTTAAGGAAATGTGCTTTTCTACTTTTTTACTTTTCTGCTATACTTTTCTGCTATAAAATACTCATGTCTTCCTTCCATAGAACACTTTCTTATGTCCTTTTTGAGTAATATTTTTATGCTTCACTGCTCTTCCTTCCATTCTTTCTTCTCCCCTCTACCTCACATAAATGAATTAGAGGATTTTGGGATACTTAAAGAACAGAACTTTGCCAAAAATAATTCCTTCTTCATTAAGATAAAGTTGGAAGTCTGCCACAGAACTGCCAGAGATAGAGATTTCAATTTTCTGGTAAGCTGAAGCATAAAAAGGACGAAAATAAAATGCATTCTAAAATGCATCTTTTCTCTTCAACTGAATTAATTATGAATTAAGGTGTCTGTTGTCCTGTGAATGCTGCACTACAAAATTCACATTAGGGTTACTAAACCCTGTCTAACTTGTTGGTTTCCTATATGTTTTCTTATTAATCAATTGATTTCATTCTTTAAGACTGAAAAGATGCTGGATGTTGCCTTCTTATTTTCTTATTTGCTGCTAAAAATGTTTGATGTATTCATTTAATAACCTTTTTCGTATAGTAAAGTTAATGTGCTGACAGGAAACTAAAGAATTGCTTCCTTGTTGCTTCTATTGGTTGCCCAGCTTCAATATAGAATTATAGGGAAAGATATATGATGGCATCATTAGTCAATCCAAACTGCAATAGCTCAAACAGGTGCATTTGGAGTTTGTAAACTGAAGCTAAATAGAGATTCTAGACCATACCTGATGTGTTTTCAAAAGAGCATTCATTTGATGAGAGCACTAATGTTCAAAATTATAATGATCTGATTACATTTTAATGGTACTCAACTAAGGGTTTACATTATGAATTTACTTCAGGGAGTGACTGACTCTCAGAGCAGACCAATGTGCAGCAGAATTTGACTAGTTAAGTCTCAGTTCTGCTTTTGCAACAGATATGGATTTACAAGGAGGAAACTAAGATTGGGAAGAAATTAATTTCAAGTCTTGCATCATTTGCTCACTAGTTTTCCTTAATCTTTATCTAGGAAACAACTATTACTAAGTTTACATATATAGAAGACATGTTTAATGATGAGAATATTTGAAATTCATAAAGCTAAGCAGTTACACTCTCCCACTGTGTAACATTTTCTAACTTATAAGCAGAATACTCAATTGGATGCAAAACTGAAATAACAAATGTTGTTATATATGCATTTTAATTATTATCTGAAAAATTCATTATTTTGCATTTTTATTGTTGTAACTGGAAAATATTTATGAGGAATAAATACCTGGTATGAAAACCAGTGTGGGTTATATGAAGCCACTTCAAGCCAGGTTAAAGAGAAAATAATTTCTGAGGCTAGATTATGTATACAGAAATACTCTCTTAATAGTCTCTTACTGAACCTTCCTGTGCTGTTAGGAAGTTGGAGATTGTGTCTATTGGAAAAATACTTTCAGAAATTAATGTATTTTCTTGTTCTTTGTTTAATTTATTTAACAGATTTTGCATCATAAGATTTACTAATACTTCATTTATGTGGAGGTGCAAGCAGTATAACTGCACACATCAAACAAGATATGTAAAGCACACTGTGCTGTCTTTAGATAGTTTTTCTCAATGTGCATAACATTTGTCTCCTAATTGTCTCCTAAAAAAGGCAAAGTCACCTATCAGCCTGTTTTCAGTACAATATGTTTTGTCTTTAGCTACTCTGACTTGAATAAATATTACTTTGTCAATGGATTAGAGTTGTTTAATCTCATATTTATGGATTCACTCTTCTAGGTATGCAGAGGGGAAGGCATACACACATATGTAAGATATGAATATTTCCTGACTGATTCAGGAACCAAAGTTTTGGTCATATGGAGTGAAGAAGATATTTTCATTAAGCTAAATATATACTGTATGAGGTTGCTGGGTTTTTAGGTATCTGCATGCATTTGTAGGGAAAAGAGATGGAACGACTAACTGTGAAATCATTGAACCTTCAGAACAAGGGAATGATTATATTAGTCCAGACAGGGAATTTACTTGGTTTCCCTATTCCAATAAATCACTACTTTATGCTGTTCAGTGCAATGGATGAGATCACACAGGCAATACTGCATGCAAAGCCATGCGTTTGCCCAACACAAATTTATAGATTACACAGTTTGATTTATGACAGTCTATTAAAAGCAAGAAAAACTGGAGCACTATCTGCAATTATCAAAAGAGGATCTTCATTTTGTGCTGAGAATTATTCAAGGTGCAAAAAGGATACAAAAGGCACAAAATAAACTTAAGAAAAACAGAAGGGGGAAAAGAATAGAAGGGGAAAAATTTTTAATCTCTACTACAGAAAGCAGTGAAAGAATGATAGAATCATAGAATATCCTGACTTAGAAGGCACCCACGAGGATCACTGAAGACCAGCTCCTGGTCCTGTACAGGGCAGTCCCAAGAATGACATTGCATGCCTGAGGGTACAAAGTTCTATAAAAGGTCAGACAAAAATGCCAAAAAAATAGACCTCTTTGGTAGGGCTTTAAATTAGAAAGTAAAGAGTTATATAATTCAACCTGATATAGATGATAGATTGCGATCTATGATTTCAAGTCTGGAATTTGAGGGATACCACTGGACAACAGAAATTTTATTTTTCTAAAACTTATGGAAACTACTTGTTAAAATATTGACAGTGTGTCATTGCTTAAAGGGAGATTACATGGCAGAGAAGGGTATCTAGGTTCATGTATAGATGCATTCTGAAAGCTGTCACAGCAATTTTGACAGGAAGAAAGGCTTCTTTATTGTTCATTTTTGAAGCATCAGAGTATTTTCATCTCTTTCGATACATGCTGCTCTTTATATTTTGAACTAAATGCACCAGTGATCTACATTTCCTCATTAAGATCCAAAGCTTAAGAATTACTGAGAAAGTATTAAGAATAAGCCTCCATATGGAAGTATAAATAATTCACACGTTGTGTGTTTTGTTCCATCTCTTAGGGAATATAAACTTGGCAACAATCAAGGCGAATGTCATCATTAATTATAGTTAAAATGCTGAAGTGGAGATTCTTTCCCTGACAAAGCAACGCACATAGCCAAACTTTAAAAGAAGTTTATAAAGGGACTGTATGGAAATTAAAATTATAACACTTATGTAGTTAGTTTTTGAGTTACTGAACACTCAGTCAGATATAAAAGCACAGTAGCTGCAAACACTAGAGATAATTTTTATGTGCCATGATACTTTTGCAAGATTCAAAGAGGCATCTGTGCATTTTAAAAGCATGACTGCTATCATTTCCACAATGTGTGCTGAAAATATTTGTTCAAAATTATGTCTATGCCCTCAGACTCCAAGCTCAGCCAGTCAGATTTTGCTAGAAAATGCAGTGTTTAACATTAAAGAGTTAACATTTTAAGAACATTTCAAAATATTTTCAAATTGTGTAAAGACATTCTGTAGTGCAGTTTAACTCTATTCTAGGTTATAAAATCTTAATTCAGCACTCACAAAATGCCAGTGTTTTCNAGGATAATTGTTTCAGGCAATCTGTATCTCACCCTTTTTCCCTCTCTGCAAGTGGGTTGGGTAAGCTTGCTGCAGTAGCTGAGTGTTTTTCACACCTGAAGAGGAAGGGCTTTGTTATTCCCTTGGTCTCTTCGTGCTACTGAAGGGACTTTGCCACCAAGCATTTGCTGCATTGTTATGGGAAACTGCACCACAGAAGAACACAAAGACATTAAACACATGTGAGCATCTTGGGCCTGGCTGCTCTAAGTACGTATGAAGCCTTTAGCAATCCCAAAGCTGGTTAGGATATCCCTTAGACCCCTCCCATACCTCATCTCCAAAGCCTTGCACCTACATAAAACCAAATCCTTAAAGTGTAATAGGGCGATAAGGCAGACATCCAGGTAAACAGATAAAATTATCATAGGATTCATGCTAAGCTTATACATCAACAAATCCCCAGCCATGAGTCCACACAGATGTTTTTCTTTCTTTTTCTTCCTTTTCTTTTCATTAGCTCCAGAAAGAACCCAATCAAATGGAATTTTAATGGATTTTTGTTGTCACTATTTTTTTTTTACAAATTCAGAAAACCTAAAGAATATAAATACCTTCTGAGAGTTTTGCTAGGTTTTTTATTTTTTAGTTTTGCTTTTTTTCCTTAAGGATATATTTTTCAAACTGTGGTTTGGAGTTTTTTTCTGTAATACATGTAGAAGATAATGAAAAAATTCTGAGCTATTTACTCATTACTTCTATGTAACAAAAGTTTGCAAAACTCAGTAAAGACTCATTATTTACTCTTGTAGTCTTTTAATCATTTCTGCAACATCTTTGAATACTTTTTTTTTGCTTTTTCTGCTATCTTTGTTCAACAGAAGTGTCGGTTGAAGTACTTCCATTACTAAAATCAAGCAGTGACACTGAGATTATGCACTGTATTTCAAGATTTCATATTCACTTTGATGTACTGAAAGGTTCAGAATTATATAAAGTAGCCAGGAACAAGAGACATGGACAAAAGCAGCTTCTGTCATGGCTATTCGTTATTAAAATTTAGAGCTAGTAATACAATTTTCCTCCAAGATGTCTTTGAATTAGAGTAAAAACATCTTCCTGAGAATTTCTTTTTGAACAGGAAGTTGTGTCTTTATCTTCAATTTCCCAGTCATTATCTCCTTTATGGAGACTCTTGAGATATCAAAGGATCATTGTACAGAAAAATTTTAAAACTGTGGTTTCAGATAATACTGAAAACACATCTTCAATCATTACTTAAATGAAAGTTCTTTTGTGCTGTGATCAAATGTCTTGCTCACTCATCATATGAAACACCCTAATCAGAGAAACTTGTGTTGTCATTTGTTTTGAAGTCACATCCATATTTTTTGTCACATCTATATTTTTGATGGAAAATATCTGAGATATTTTAATGTAATTTATAGTACCTTTTCTGTGTGATTTACAGATTTCTCACTTAATTATGGTTTTGTTAGATAAGACAGAATTTTAAAGATCTGTCTTTTTATCTGCAAGATTAAAGGCACCACATAAAAAAATTTCAACATTCTGAAGTTGAGTGATTACACAATTCATTCAAAAATAATTTACTGCATGGCTTTGCTATATTGTATTATTATGTTTCCTTTTTCAATTTTTAATTTCAACATTTAGTACCTTTTATATTATCACCTATATATGAAGTACGGTACAATCAAACTTTTGCAGAAGAAACAGTATTGTGAAATGGCCTATTGTATGACTCATACTCTAAATTTATTGTTTCATGTAAACCAGTCATCTACTCTAAAGTGAACTGCAGGTTTTTATTCCCTTCTATCCTTACATAATAGTTTAGACATGCTTGCTAAACAATGATAGAATCACTGCAGCACAAGAGCAATCAATAACAGATACTTAAGAGGATCTGCATTTTGTCCTAGCACAAACAAAAGATGAGGATTTCTCCATGTAGTTACCATGTTAGGCACAAATAATTATTTTGGCATCCTCTTTGTTTTTGCATTTGTAACTGAGAACACGAGTACCATACAATATGGCAAAAGTCTTTCCCTGTGCATTATTGAACAACAGCTTAGCTGAAAATGAAGTCCAGAAAATGTTCTTGAGAGGAAAGAAATTTTAGGTGGTGTTTCCTTTCAACTTTGGGAGGATACCTACCAGAAAAACCGCAGGCTAAGCGTCTTCTTGACATTAAGAAAGATGATGTGTTTCTTCTCAGATTCTCTTCTTTGTGTTTTCCCCTTAGGCCATCCAACCCTCCATGACACCTCAAACTTCACAGGAGTCCTCTTTACCTGCAAAAGGGGTTTTTACCCTAGAGTCTTTCTCATTCTCCCTGGAATTTAGTGTTGCCAGTGATAACTATTGTCTATGCTATAACACAGTCTGAGACTGCAGACTGTAAAATAAATTTGGTTATAAAGTGAAGGTAGATGCTCAGACCTTGCCTGAAATAAGTATACATGCTGCAACCACCACACTTCAGAACAATAAAGGAGATAAAAAACAATAATTTGTTACTCTATTCAGAAAAAACCTTTATGAGCAGACTTTTCAGCTTAAATGGATATTTTAGATTTTTAATATTGCAAGCATTTAATCTATTTGATCTTATGGAATTAACTGATAATTTTCAATTTAGCTATAACATTTCTGTCTATTCACTACAGAATTTAGTTGCAAAAAGAAGCTCCCTTTAGTTTGGAAAGTGTCTTCAGTCTATCAGTCACAGCACATCTCACTGTGCAGCACCATATGTTTTCAAAATGTTGCTAAAAAATGTACATTAATCACTATGCTGTCAAAACAATTAAGGTGATACCCAGAAATCCCATTCAGGTAAGCGTCTGTGGCAATATCTAATGTGCACAGTCAATTTAAGTCCTCACTCCTCACTGCATCATGCAGTCAAAACTTCTAGTGAGAGAACTTCCTCTACAACTGTCACAAAAAAAAAAAACTTGTTAAACAGAGAGCACAGATATGGCACTAAAAAATTCATGCTGGATTTTGGTTCACAATAATTTTCTGAATCAAAATAATTTTGCTGGTCTTTGACATTATACAGGTGCCTCATATGGAGAAATCAGTTTTGGCAATTCCTGCAAATATTACAGAATGTACTAAAGATGTTTAACTATTTAATGTATATAATTGATTTATTGAATGATAAATAAATTGCATAATGGAGAAAGGCATTATTTATTTTATACATCTAGACATTAATTGCTGTATAGATTTATAATAAAAACAAGGCTAATAAATAGAAACATTTGAATAGCAGTTTGCAGATGAGAAATCTGCTCTTTTTGCTTAGAACAAGCTCAGTGTGATTCTTGTTCAGAACTCTGTACACTCCTGAATGATGCTTTCAGGCTTGACTGAAACCCCCCAAAGCAGGAGAAACTTAGATGATAGCAGTTATGGTTTAGGTGTTATAATTAGCACACATCTAAGGTGTTCAGGTTGTCAAGTAAAAAAATGCTGAAATGCACAAGACTGTACATTTCTGTCAAAGATATTCTCTGTTGAAGTTAAAATAAAATTAAATAAATTAAGTTTTTAATGAAGAACTACTGAAAAGGAAACACAAATGGCTATGGGACTTCAGTCCACTTTCTAAGGATCAGAACTAAGACATAACTGCAATTGAGGGTGTCTGCAGAGAAGATACATCTACCTCAGAAATATACTCATATGTTGTAGCTGAGGTAATTAATAGTCATGTAGAGATTTAACACAGAACAGGCAGGACTGCAGATTGGTAGGGACTTTTTTCATCCTTGTGACAATATTGCATTCTTTCCAGCATTTTTGTTTAAATAGGGCTTCTTCGAAGTCAGTTAGGATTGCAACTTTAATTCACATGTGTTCTTTACTGTGGGGGCTGTTTGCATGCATAATAACTTGCGTGGAGAGGTTAAATAGCAAGACTGATCTAGCATCGTGTAAGTCAGGGAGTTTAAGTGGCTCACACATGCTGTGCTACCAGACGGAAGACATTGGCTCCACCATGCTACTTAGGCTGAGTAAGACAGAGAGAAATGTAGTACTTTTTCATTTGTGACAGGGGAAAAAAATGCTTTCCAAAATTTTCAGCTCATATGCAGCATCATTGTACATTCCTTTTGCCCCTTTTCTTCATTCATTTGTTACACTGGTATTTCTGCTAACTGTGGGCTTGGGTAAGGGAATATGTGTGGGTCTTCAGTAGAGATTTCTGTTGGAATGTTTTATACGTCTTTTTTTTCCTTTTTTTTTTCTAGTAAGAAACAGAGCTTGGAGTTGCATAAGGAACACATGCCCAAAGAAACATATATAGAATATATTTGAGTAGAAGGAAAAAATTGGCTAAAATTATAATAATTATATGTTCCCTTTAATAGTTTTATATAGATTCAGTGTGTTGGATTATATTATGTGGTATGGATCAACAGAGAAAGTTGCACATGAGAATTTATTAACAAAGAATCCAATATAAAACAAATTATGTGAGTGCAGTCAGACTCTTAAATATTGAAATGATGCTATTTATATTCACGCGATTTTGCCCACTATCGCTGCATAAGTTATAAATTGAATACATGTTTAAGGCTGTTTGACACTAGATTTAAAGTCTTAATTGAAGTCTAGAGAAGATGGCATCTTAATCCTTGTGGGAGGAGCTAGAAAAATTTCCAAAATTACTTTGCCACTTAGGTTAAAAATTATTAATCAACTAATACATTAGTACATTTTCTGTACTTCCCCTTTATCTTCATGCACTACCTTAATTCTCATATTTGTGAAGTACCTGTACTATGAGATTACAACATTTTTGCCAGAATAAAATAACCAATTATCTCCTACTTGTTTTTAAGTTTCAGGCAGAAGATATAAAAGGGCCATACCCTGGCAGCACACTGAGAATATTCAAAAATTATTTCTATGATTGGAGACATCAGAAGAAACAACCTTTTCATTGATTTACCAATGAAAGTCAAATATTTACAAATTGGAAATGGAAATATTTACAGTTGGAAATGGGAGATTTCCAGAAAATGATAGAATTTTAAGAATTCATCATGACAGGCCAGTAACAAAAAATATTTCGTTAATGTGTAAAAGTTGAAGGATAAATTTATAAAATCACAGTGAAATTATAAAGAAAATACAGGACTGGTATCACCTGTGTATAAACACATTTTATGGCATTTATTCTTCAGAGAAAAGAGGAAACTAAGAATTCATTTTAAATTCTAGAGAACTCAAGTCCTTCAGGGCACTGAGAAGCCTCTCTCCTCCAAAAACCTTATTTGTATAATGCAGAAATACATAGGCCAGGTCATGGAATCCTCTCACTGAATCTGATAAAAGACTCTAGATTAGATTCTGGAATGTCTTTCCTTTGCAAAGCACCTATTTCAAATGAAGAGGGATATCTGATCCCTGCATACAGGAAAATGGGGTTCCATGACCCTGACCCTACATTTCAAGTTAAAAAAAATTATGACTGGCTCAAAACAAGAAAGCTGCATTGAAGTATCAATAAGTGCTGCTATATTAGATCATCAATGCTAAAAATTGTACACTTCTGATTGCTAAAGAGTGATGATTCAGGCACACTAAGGATCTCAAGAAGAATGACTTGTACACAGCTCCTTTTATTTGTTCAAATTGATTTTATTCAGAATCAAAGAATAATTCAATAGTAAAGTTTAAGCACAGAGAACATGATGTTTGTAGGTTTCTTCCAGACCTATTTCCATACAATGATGTGGGAATATCTCAAATGGTTTGATCCTCCAATGCTCTCTCTCATATAAAAATACAGGAAAAAAGAAAATTGGAGGAATTTGTTTCGGCCATTACTGGTGTGGTTTTTTGCCATTGGTAAGTCTTACTGCATAGTCACCAAATACCATCAAGCAAAACAGACTTGAATCAGGAAATTTATTAAAATTTATAACCTATAATTTTATTTTTATTTTATTTATATCAAATCACAGTAGTATAATAATAAATAAAACCAAATCCTTAAACCATTTTCTTCTACCCATCCCCTTTTCCTGGGCTCAACTTTACTCCAAATTTTCCCTCCTTCCTCCCCTCCAGGGGTTCAGTGTGGTGGGAAATGGTGTCTGTGGTCAGTCCATCACAATGTCTCTGCTGCTTCTTTCTCCTTAGGGGGAGGACTCCTCACAATCTTTCTCTGCTCCAGCGTGGGGTGCCTCCCACAGGATAAAGTTCTCCATGAACGTCTCCCACATGAATCCTTACCATGGCCAGGAATTCTTCATGAACGCCAGTGTGGCTCCCTTCCACATAATTACTGCCAGCAAACCAGCTCCAACATGGATTTATCTTTCTAGAGTACCATGGGCATAGTGGAAACTTCTGGCAGCTTTTCACAGAAGCCACTGCTGTAGCCCCTCTGCTACCAATGCCTTGCCACACAAGTACAGTACAAGAGTAGTTAGAAATGTATTGTTACTTGGAAAAAACCCAAAAACCATCTGCATATAATAGCAATATTTTAAATGTATTTAAAGAAAGGCAGAGGGATGACTGCCTGGGTCTTCAAGGTAAATATAAACTGAGTATGAATGCCTTGATTATGCAGAAAGTGCTCAGTATGTTTTACATATGCGTGCTACTTCACAATGTATAGGGACAACTCAAACGTGTGAATTGTCATGTTATCAGGTAGGCTGTAGCATTATACAGATAATAATAGTGCAGCATTTCAAACAATATGCTGAATGGAGTGGGAATATTAACTTCCCCTAGTTATACTGTAGATTCAGTAAGTGTTCCATGCAAATAGCGACTTTCAATTTGAAGGTGGACCCTTAGAAATGTCAAGCTTGTTGTATTTTTAATTTTCCTATCAGGACCTTGTCTACTTATACGCCAAATCTTGATTAAGAGTCTCTTTCATTTATGAAAGCAAATAACATCAGAACCAACTTAAAGATATCAATAATTGTTATATATAAACTTTTTCGTATAGTAACTTTCCATCCCTTGGACAATATTTTTTTTTTGATTTTGCTACTGTCCTGAAAAATTAGAACATTTAAGAGTAGTAAAATATCAAGGAAAAAGGTAAATTCTACCAATTCATACACTCTTTTAATTAAGTGTACCTTTAGCTTGTGTTTAATGTTATCCTTTTAAAAATAAATGTGTGATTAATTCCTTTGTAATTAAAATTAAAAATCATTATCTTGCTGACATTTCAACATTAACAAAGAGCTTGTAGTTAGAAGGATTAAAAACTAATGATTTTTCATGAACACTAATAAAAGGCATTGGAGTGATAAGAAAGACCCATCAGCTGTCTGATTATTGCTAAGGTACACAAAAAATCTTTCATGAGAAAGAAATCTCAGGGACGTGTATAAAGGAAAATCTGTTTGGAAGCTTTGATAATCCAAAATGTTATCCAGCATCGAACAAACTTCAGATAAAATTTTAACACTTTGAAGCTATGATTATACTGACAGAGTAGATCATTCCAGTAGAAATACAGCTCTAGAACAAAGCCGTGGTGCTGAGAAGCTGATATGCATACTGTAGGTATTTTTAGGATTTACTTTTTTTTCCCAGTAGCTTTAATTTTGTTGTATGAACTAAACATCTCCTAGCAGCAGGACAGCAACTTCTAGGGGTTAGTTTCACATGAAAGCAATCTAGTCCAGTTGCCTTGAGATCATTTTAATATGTAAACAAGGTAAGAAGGGAGAGCTGTGACATTCATTTCTAATCCAGAAAAAGCCCATAGTGATGAACCCCCAAACCCCTTTGAAGAATTTATTTTTATGGTATTCTAAAGGAGTGGGACAGGAAGAGAAAAATTTGTCACCAAAGAGAATATCTTGGGGTTTGGGCACTTGCCTGGCAGTGGAACATACCCAGTGTTCTATGAGGTTGCCACTGGGATTCAGTCAGAGATGATCAGGTACTAGTTCATCCAATACCTCCTGCTCCAAGTTTTAGAAGTACTAGATTGAAATCTCTTGGAGTCCAATTAGAGTCACCAATTTTCCCCTACTTACCATGCTTTTGTAGTGTTTTCTTTATAACCCCTTCTATTGCTCCCACTGAGCTCCAGAGATATGACAGTAAAGAACAGCTTAATTCCCCTTTCTCTTATGCTAGGGTAGCTCAGTTTGTCTTTTAATTTGTCTCTGAAAAAAAAATCTTTGATAATTTTTCAGTTCTCTACTCAGATCATAGATATTTTTTATCAGTGGATAAAAAGAATGGCTGCTCAGCTGGAAACTTGAAAGATGGAGAAACTTGTGAGAGACTGAGTTTTGTCTTTGAAATAAAAAGGACACAAGAAGAAGAAACTGTTGTGTGTCTGTGTCTGCCTTGCTTCAACTTCTACATAGATCAAGAATTTAATGTGTACCCCTTAAAGCTAGATAGGAAGTTGTTTGAAATACTTCCTGTGGATAACTTGCAAACACGGTAGAGTAAAACCTTTGGAAAAATTTTCTCTGGATCACGCTTGTGCTTTTCTTTGGTGAATTAAGTATCACATCCAACGGTTATACCAGGTGAAGCCGCACTGTTTATAATGTTGGTGTCTTTTAAATTACATATACATTTAAATATTACATTACATATACATATAAGAGGGAAACAAAGATTTTTGAATGTTGAACATCATTTAAAGATTGATGATAAATAATCACTTTCCAACTGAAATAGGAGCTGAGATGTTCCAGTTTTCAGGCTAATGACCCAACCTGAATGTGTTAATAGGTTTATGCTGATTTGTTGTTCATCTCTTCAGACATAACAGCAATCTGTATATGTTAAAATGTTATCAGAGCTTTCACCTTTTAAATGCATGATAAGCATCATTTGTGCAAGAGAACTTTCATTTTCTAAGGTGCATTTGACATTAAGAACATAAACCATAATGTTCTGTTTTTAGAGGCTTAAAGTGGGTTGGCTTTTGCCTTCTTAATGACTACCTGCTTTGCTAAAAGTAGTGAAACCTTAGCCAGGTTATTTCTGGTTTATATGAATATTTCATATAAAAATTCAGATTAAGTTCTGAGTCTTGACATTACTGCTAAAAGCATTTTGCAGTGAGTTTCTAGGCTGGCTGATATGGAGAAAGTAAGGTGGAAATAAACAGACACATAGACACAATGTGAAAACTGGTGCTCTAAAATAATCTCTGAATCAATACTTCATGACAACTATCTCCCCCCAGTTTTCTTATTATTTATGGCAACTATAGTGAAATGTCCTCTGAAATGCTTCTAACCAAAAAAACAAGGACTCTCAAATCATGCTGAAGTGAATTTCTGTGGTATTTTCCCAGTGGTCTAAATGAGTACTGTAAATGTTTTGGGGATTTTTTTGTTTTTTGTTTTTTTGGGTTTTTTTTTAAGGTATATTAATCTTGGACCTCATTTCAATATGTTAGTGCAACTTGGTGCTTTGTATATGTGCCAAAAATATTACAGCAGTTCAAAATTGCAGTTATGTAATGACCCAGGCAGTGACAGGTGGATCACATTAGCGGATTCACCAGCTAGAGCAGATGTTCCCTGTCAACTTGCCACTTATTAGAATAATTTATGTGTACACAGGTTTTGAGCTTTCAAACTGATGATACAGTAGGTATATGCTGGTAAATCCTATTGTGACACAGTTACAGTATCTCTGGATATTACAGTGAGTAACAATTACACAGTGATGATTGTGATTTTCTTGAAGCTTGAAAAGAAATTTTCTTAGTGAATAGGGTTCTTTTATCTTCTTTTTTAAAATTAAAATTATGAAATGATTTTCTTTCAATGTAAAAAAAAATGAATGAACCTATTTTTTTTTAACTAGATCTTCAGGTAGGAATGTGATCCTATTATATTACCCAGAAATCTTACCCTGCTTATAGTAAATTAATAAGATAGCTATCCCTCCACGAGAAAACCTGCTGTTTTGTACAGTTTGAGAATTCTAACATACTCAGAGAACAACAGCTGCAGGAAGCAGACATGCCTACTTTGGCCTATGGTCCAGACACCAGAAAACAGTGGGAATCAAACCCAGAGATTTCCAGATCTGAGACATTCCTGATGTGACGTGGCAGCTGCTCGCAGAGCCCCTGCTCTCCTGCAGATGGCTGAGGCAGCCGTATGCACCGACAGCAGCCAGGTCCCAGCTCGGATCTCCTCCCTGCTGTGGAGGGCTGTGCCACCACGGGCAGTCCTGCTAGCTTTGTATAAAGGCATTGGGTTTGTGCCGGCATATCGATCCTTGCATAGTGCTCTCATGAAAAGCTGCATTAATGTTTGTTCTATAAATCTTCCCTCTAGACTGTAAGCAAAATAAAAGGAATTCGGCATTCTTAGTTTTATTGGCAATTTCTTTTTTATCTAAGAACAAAAATACTCATCTTGATCCATACGTGGATTTTTGTCTATTTAGTTTGATGTGTGGCCTCTTTTTTCTTCAGCTTATTGAAACAGAAAGAGATTGCCATTTTTCTAAATTGGAAAGACAGTGTTAATTTTACCTGATTCAGAAGGATTTACAGATATTTTGTGTCTACATGTGACTAAATAAATGTCAGAATTTTCTCGATCTGGAGTACATGAAACTACAAAAATATTTTTAGGTACATAGGCTGACACTTCAGAGCATTATAAGAAAACAGCAGGTGATAAATTGTCATAGACCCAGAGACATTGAGTCTTGAAGCATCCCTAATTTATACAGATTATAACAGGGCTCCATAATAAATTTAGCTCATTTAACACTTAAAAAATATTCAATAATATGTTGTTTAGTTCTTACAGCAAACTGTATTGAAGTTATAATAACATTAAAAGTTAAATCTGTGACTACTATAATATCAGAGATTATTCTTAAGGGGAAAAAATAACCCTCAGTCTTTATATAATACTGGCAAGAGCAAACAGGAAAAAATCATTGTCTTTCTCCATCTTTCATTTTGAGTTCTGCAGAGGCTTTTGCTTCTAAGAAGAGTATCCCAGCTGCAGCTTTTTCAAAGGCAGAGCCATCAGAGCCCTGCAAAGGTTGTGAAAGCAACTGACAAGGTTACCCCAGTCACCTGAGGATAATGACTCTGGAGTTGGTCAGCTTCTACGAGCTGACTTAAAAAAAAAAATCCACAAACACTGCACAAGTCAAAGTCACTAGCAGTAGTTTCCATGTTTTGAGTAATCCTCAGTTATCCAGGAGACTGATTTTGATTTGCTCTCACAATTTTTCAGGATATGTCCCTGTCCTCCCAACTGTGGCTCCTCAAGAACAGTTCTTTTCCAACAATTATTCAGGGACTTGTTACTCCTCTCCCAAAGGCTTGGCCTAATCAAAAGTAACTTGAGGTGACTCTCTCCATTCCTTTCAGGTGACAACAATGACCAAGTTGTAAATATTGTTTAGAAAAGTTGTAATACCTGTGTGTTTGGTAGTAGGTGAATGACAAAATTCCTTTGAGGATGGACCACAGAGAGTGTGCACTTATTGATTCACAAGCGAGTAACCATGTGTTTCCTGCAACTTTCTTCAGAATAGCTCCAAATGAGTAAGATGTTCTTTAGAGTACATATGGACTTAAGGGTTGAAAAAGTTCCACAGGTCAGGACTTAACTGCATCCACCTCAATAAAGTGGTTCACTACTGATTGTTGACCACAGGAGCCAAGGAAAAGCCACAGTAACCAATGCCCAGAAGCTCTGGATATTTGAATGGAAAAGCTTGAATGCTTACGTATATACTGGAGACTAGGGATTTTCATGTCATCTCCTTGAAAGAGTTTATTTGAGATGTTGCTAGGCTTATCAGAACACATGGCAATTTACTGTCTAGCTTTCAGATGCCCTGCCTTTTTTACATGCTCGAAGACTTAATATTTTGCTGCAAAGTTAGAGACAACCTTTAAAATTGGAACAACTACTCCTTTGAAAATTTTGACTTAGTCATTGCAAATTCATAAGTTTGTTTTCTGCTCATTTAGGTCTTCAAGAAAAAGTAATTTCTTCCAAAGCACTCATGGCTCCTCTTTGTGTCATATAGTATTGTCATATTACGCTGTAGTGATCCTTTGTCTGAGGCTGGCTTCTGCCAAAATGATTTGGGTCTATCCCCAGTTCTCCCTTTATGAATGACTGGCCTTGTTCATATAACATGGCACTTACAGAGACTCATGCTTAAGTAAGTGTCCTATGGATTTTGCACATTATTCCTACACTAGAGTGCAATATCTTTTATTTTCCCCACTCAGGTTTTCCCTCACTAAAGAGAAGGATATAATCACTGTAGCTGTTTCTTGAGGGCAGAGCCTTTTGCAGGAAGGGACAGCAATGTTAAAAATTGCTCATTTGATTCTGGCAGCACCTGACTTTTCTGTGTGCAGTAAATCTGGAATTCAGCAGTAGAACACAATGAACCACACCAAAATGCCTCATTAATGAGTTTGGGTTTGTTGTAAAACATGTACTTCAGGATGTGTACTTAGTAAATCCCTGGATAAATTGTTAAGTCTTGAGGCTTTACATGATACACCTTCAGTATATTCTTGTTTTGCACAAAGTTTTATGTTGGAATGTATACAGGGAAAAAATACAGCATGAAATTAGACATTGGTTAATATTAATCTGTAGCTTGTCATGATAAACAAAATTTTTGGGTTACCTGTAGTCATGGAGATTGAAAATTATTTGTGGATACACAGGTGCCTGGCACATACACTGAAGAGTGACTGAAGTAAATGATAGTTGTTTTTTATGTTGCTTCCTACATTTTTTCCTCATTGAAGAGAAAAATCAAAAGGTTGTTGTGGGTCTTAATAAGAAGAAGAACATTTTGTTTAAAATTGAATAGTACAGTTTCACATTTCCCTGTCATTTTAGATGTTTTTTACTGTACAGTTTTTCATCTCCTTCTGAATTACGAAGTGCAATCACTCAGGTGTTCATTGAGGTCTTATTTTGCTGCCAGCTTATTGTATATAATCTCTGCCATTTATGTCATCTTCATAACTAATAACATACATTTGGAAACCCTCAGGAAATTTAGGGAGACAATGTCAGAGTAGACACTGTTAAACATTGTCCTCAAACTAAACCACAGGATTTTTATCAAACCTAAGGAATAATTTATCCCGTGTGGGTATAATGAGGAAAGATGGGAAAAGTTAATTTCTGAGCAGTTTATGTTTGTGAGCTGAACAGTTGGACCACACTAACTTGATAAAGTCATGCTTTAATAGAATCATACCAGCTGTGGTAAATTATGTGGGAGATACATGAAACAGCAAATTGAACAATAAATGGCAACTTACTCTAAATATGAACACAGTTGTGGTTTCTCCTGAATCGTGATAAATGCAAAAGTTCATGTCTATTTTACATTCACAGAAAGCTTGAATCTTAGTCTGGGATCTGGTTTCAATTCAGTAGAGGTATTTTGCCAGCTTTGCAGTCTTTTGATACACGATCCATAGAGAAATATTAGAGACGATATAATAATTTTCCTTTTTATTTCCATAAATAAAGCTGCAAATTTTCTGTATTGAATTTTCAGAGGAAAAAAAGGTGATTTCTATTTCACTTTCTGATGGATAATCTTTGTGATGGCAAATACGATTTGTGAATATGATTTGTGTCTATTCTGTAGTGTCGTCAGTCTTGATAGTTACTAAAGCTATTTACTGTTTGGGCTTCCTAAGGTCAGCAGTTTAAGAGTCTTCATTTCATAGCCACCATTTGTCAAACTGATCATTTCTAAATAGACAAACTGTTGGTAATAGTTCATTCCAGAAGCAGATTGCCAAAACCACCGATGCACACACACAAACCATGGCTGAAGCCTCCCTGCTGTTGGAATTTCCATTTTTGCATGGTGTTTGTCACCCACAGCGCGTCACCGAGAGGCCCCGTGTGACACCAGAGGTGGGTTAAGCAGAGAGGTGGGAAGGTAAATCCTCTACTTCAGAGTCACAGAAACACAGAATAATTACAGATGGAAAGGACCTCTAAGATCATCAAACCCAACCACTAACCCAGCATTGCCAAGTCCACCCCCAAAACGTCCCCAGGTGCCACATCTGCTCATCCTTTAAATGCTTTCAGTGATGATGATTCTACCACCTCCCTGGGCAGCCTGTTCCAGTGCCTGGCCTCCCTTCCAGGGAAGAAAATGCCCACCACTGCTGTCCTCTTGCTAAAAGTGATTCGTGGGGCACTGCTCCTCTCCCCCAGGTCAGAGACCACTTGCACCAGCTTTTTGTAGAACATGCTGCCTGGACTTCTCTTCCAAATTGTTCTCTTCAGACATAATCTGTAAAAGTGCAATATAAATCTGGAAATAAATAGTTTTGCCTAAGTGTGCCAGGAAAGAGGCAATGGTTTCGTCCTGGAACAATGGTTTCTGAAATGAGGTTACAGAAGTCACAGCCTGACAAAAGGGAACAGATTGGCTTGGAAATCTGCTGTCAACTATAAATCAGTCACAGACTGTGGTGCAAGTTGCTGTTGTGGTGGTTAAGACTGAGGCAGACCTCTCCCATGGTTTAGAGAAAAATGTACTCTAGCATCTCCTTTTTACAGAACTGCAGAACCTCTAAGAAGAAGCTGGAATAACAAGGAACTGTTAGAAAATCTGCTGGGTCATCTCAAGCAGCAGCACAGAAAAAGCAAGGGCAGTTAAAGAGCAGGAGATGATCACAGCACAAGCTTCACAAACCGCATGCCTGACACACCCATCAAACGCCCAGCACATGACAGCCATGCTCCCATAACGCAGCAAGAAGGTGACAGTCATGCACCCATCTGGCACTCATCATGCACCCAGCATCGTGCCTGCCATGTGGCAACCATGTGCCCATCACATGATAGCTGTGTCTATCACACCCCTGGCACGTGGCAATCACACCCATACAGATACAGCCCATCTGTTGTAACTACTGCAACTGCGCTGCTGAATGGGTGCCAACAGCAGCAACAGCTGATGCCATAAACACAGTAATGGACTGGTGGCTGTTGCAAGGTGGGGCAGACAAATGCCAAGCACAAGAGATATTGTAACACAGAAATTCCTTTTCTTAAAAAATTAATTTTATTAAAATTGGGAGTGAATGGATGAGTAAACAAGGTAGGATGCTTCAGGCATCTGTCCTGACTGAAATGGAACTCAGTGTTTTCATTAATTATTAAGATGATAAAATTGAGGATGTCCCCTCGGTTTTACATTCCTGTTTAATTGAGATTCTCTGTTGTAGAAATCATCTTGCATGCAGAACTAAACTAAACCAGACCACTATGTAGAGCTACTGTGTTACAGCTGAGCCCACTGGTGGGATCTGCAGTGATTTACTAAAGCATTTTTATTATAGGGACAGATCTCAACATTCATGTACTAGTAAACAGACACCCAGTATCCATTAAGAATCCATTTCAGTAGAACTTTTTTATAGAAACACAGGGCTTGTTTGTCTAATAACTTTAAGAAGCACATACACAAAAAGCCTAGCTGGGATACGGGTAATATTTATGAGGGAACGGGAAAAGTTACATTTGGATAGATTCGGCAAATTTTCGTGTACATGAACTAAATTGGACTCTACAAAATTCCTATGAACCTGAAGCTGTTGATTTACTCACCATGGTTCCTAACTGAACAGAGAGAAATTGGTTTCCTCAACTGTTTTAAGATGGCACTTACTTAACATAGTGACCCTCATTCGTTGATGACATAGTTGTGGTCAACCTTAAATCACGTATATGAATAATTATCATGTATATGTCTCCTTTTCATGTGCTGTCAGATCTCACTTCTGGTGCATCAACCAAATACTGAATCCTAGCCCAAGAAAATGCACACAGAAATCATGAACAGACTTCTATAAAAATAAAATAGCTGCTTCAAAGCCATTGCATTTGTATAGAGCACAAATATGAGAGGTGAGTTTTTGTATGTGCAGAAATCAGAAGACATAAGAAAGTGTTTATTGTTTAACACTGGCCTTGTCCCCCATCAAAACACAAAAGAAAAAGCCTGGAATGAGAAAAACTGTATTTTGTGAAAAAAAGGTCTTTTCAGAATTTACTTGTGTAGGAGACCGGTGCAAAATGCTGAATAATATTTTATATGTTTTAGGCTATTGTCTCTGCCTTGGTTCATAACAGTGTTCTAGAGCAGATAAGTGGTCACTGTTCTAAAAAATGTATTTACAGTATTTCATAAGCACCTGTGTACCATCTAATGTAATTTCTAGACCATGTTTGCTGCTTTTGCATTTTAGCTAGCACCCAGAAAAAGGTTTCTGTTCAATTTGGAGTGCCATGTTTGCTTGTTACACAGTGCCTGAGCTAGGTAAAAAGCTACCACAACAAAAGAAACAAAACTGCCTTTTCTAGATTACCTGCTAACTTCTGGACTAAATGTGATTAAAATGACAACTGCCCTAATTCACATTTATCCAAAGTACAGCTCATTAGTGTGGCAGCTATTCTGCGCTTTTTTTCCAATGTCTTTTTGCACTTTATCCTGGCCTGAATTTATTCCTTTCCTAAATCGGCCAAGGTAGGCGACCCTACTTGATATCCACTCTACCTTCAGGAGGACCTGCTACTGAAATGTGTGAGGAGCACTTCTGTTCAGGGCTCAGCATATGGTGGATTAAATCATAAGGACATCCCTCCTGGGTGTGTGACCTTCATCAGGAGCAGTGGCTGCCAGCAGAAGTCAGTGTGTTGCAGCTCATTTACCAAGGGCTGGGGCATAACTCCTGTACACACATTGGCAGAATAATGGGAGAGCATCACCTCAGGAGCTGGAAGGCTTGTGAAAGATGATGAGAAAGGATAGAAAAGGGCCAGCACATGTGAGAACAGCAGTTATCGAATATGTGAAACCTGGCAGGGAGCTGCTTGGAAGCAGCAGTTCTAGAATTGCAATCAAAGCAGACTTCTACTAAGTAAAATACATGAATGTTGAGTGTCTTAGTGTTGGGGGAGACAAAAATTGTTTTACATATTCTATCTGCAGTTATGTTTCAAAATTTAGGTTTCTGTCTCTATTTGTGTGTTCTTGTAATACAAATTACATGTTACATGTAAATGCACATGTATATTAATTATATATGTTTCTACGGTAGTTTTTGACTGTTAAGTTGCTTGATGGCTTGCGAAATACAAACAAAATTGGTCAAGTCAGTTACTCTTATTTTCTCGTCCAGAAGGCTGTTCTGGTAGTCTCTATGATCAGCTTTGAAAGAAGGTCTTTTTCAGTGAGCAAACTGCAGAGTTGATTATTTTAACTGTTTTTTTAAGTCTTTGCTTTTGTTCCTATTCCTTTTTTTTTTCCCCAGTCGATAATCTTATAGGACTTAATTGCTTTTAACAGTGCATTACTTTGTATTGTGCATCCATTTACTTTATAGATGTTTTATTCATGTCTGAATTATTTTCCTTCACAAAACGTCAAAAACAGCATAGACACTTCAAGCTTAGTGTGCTCACTGTAGTACAAATTGAATTTTCTTCCAGCTATAATTATTACAAGCTGGGTGTTTTTCTTCCTCCTAATTAATCTAGGAGAAAAGGCAGGCTGCCTTTATGAAGACATAACATGCCACATAGTTTAAGTCTATTTGATTATGCTTTGTTTATCTTGCAGGTTCACATTGTACAGGATCTATAACGAAACAGAGGCCTCTTGCATATTTGATATTCTTATTTTTCCATCCTTCAAAAAACATTTAACAATTTGGAGACATGTTGTGAGGCTAAGGATGATTTGACATTAAGAGGAACAGCTGCTTCTACACCTTGAAAAGCCTGTCCTGAATATTGAAATAAATTGTGAAATAGGAGGAAAAAACTTAGGAAAGATTATGCTCTATGTGCTGCTGATCAGTATGTGTATTCAATGTGCTAAAACAAGATTCTACTCATATAAACCTAATTTTGTGGAAGCAGGCTCAGACCCTCCTGGCTTGCACTGATTTTTTATTGGTAAATTTTTTTATACTGCTTTCTGTTGTATATTGGAGAGCAAATTGTTTTTTGAAGACAGATGAAGATGTTCTCTTGATATTTTCTTCCCATTTGTATGTGAATCATCCAGCCAATCTACAAAGTAAAACTAAAGGTGTGAAAATGAGAGGTTTTCTTCTACAGCTGAAAGAAGCTAAAGAGAATTTAAGCCATATTCTGTTGTGGAAATGTTCTTAATGTTCTTTCTAGGGCTACCATAACTAAACACCATTGCAGCACAAAGCACTGTAGACAGGCTGCTGTTCTGAGAAAATTAGAGAGACTATGCCATTATTTGGATAAATGTGTAGGGTACATCGTCCAGGTCAATAGTCTGACTGCAGGATAGTGAGACTACTGGCAAAGGCAATACCCCAGGCTGTGAGCTGCTGCTATATATAATATGGCTTTTCTCTTTGCAACCATGCAAATCTGCTCCTAGATTGTTGTTATTAAAACCGTATAACTCTTGGAGGCTTTCTCTGTGAAGTCCTAAAGAAATGTGAAGTACTATTATTGAAGCAATGCCAGAATTATTTTCTTCTCTAAAGTACTAACCATAGGACTTCCCCAGCTGGAAATATATTTATGTATTTAAACATAAGTAATTTTTTGGGCAATTCAGAAGGCCATGAATTCTTAGAATTTCACTCTAGTGAAAAATGTTGTAGGAGGCACAACAGTTAATGAGAAAGTGTAGAAAACTAGCTGACATTCCAATTATGAGATCCTATTTTCAGTTTGCTTAATACTCTGTTAGGTTTTAAATATTTATACTTTTTCTGGAAACAAATCTGTTTCAAGCTGAATAGTTTCCAAAATATCTGTGAAAATAATTTTGCTGTTTCACTGTTTCAAGAAGGTTAGAGAATAATATTTTCTTGCCGACATGAAAAAAATCTAAAGTGTTTAGGTCCCTAAGTCTCTTGACAACCTCCCATCCTCTGAAAAAGGGACTTAGAAAATGTCAAAGAGGGAGTAGAACAGTCAAGTTAAAGAAATGCCTTCAGCTGACATTGAAGTTTGTCCCCACTCAACTGGGTTTTAAGACTTTTAAAATATTATTTTGTAAACATTCCCTGCAGACTCTGAAAGGCTTAAGCAAGTTTTCTCTCTAATTAGGTACAGCATCTTCAGACCACCTGTCTCAGTCAGGACCCTTGGGGCACTCTGGTGCTTGCCGTGCCTGTGCCTTTATGCTGTTATCAAACGAGCTCTGATAGCAGAGATGTGTGTGTGTCATCTCCTGTTGGCGCACGCCAAGGGTGAAAACCGTTCTCTTACGCTGCGCTGAGAAGCCTCAGGTTGTTGTTACACAGCCCTGTTGAGCCCTCATTATTCACGGTGCCAGAAGTTGTTTGCCCTATACTCCCTAAAAGAAAAACATCTCTACTTAGGACATCGCACAAAGGAAAGCTACAAAATGAAGTGTCAATGCCAACAAATCAAATAATAAAATGAGAAAATGTGATTAAAAATGAAATCAAGACTGAGTTAGCCCGGATAATCTTAAGTTGTCCCTCATACCTGAATGCTATGATACCACCTAGGTTACTTATTTTCAAGCTGTCATTTCATAAAATTTCTGGGTTTTTTCAGCATGTATATGAAATAATGTCGGAAGATACATTGTAGTGATTTAAGAAATAATACAAAAATCTGTCATTCCTCTCTCTTCTTTACTGCAAATATTAGACAGAACTTAGTGAATGTCTACCTGTGAGAAGATAATCAAATTAAGATTACAATGAAGATACATTGTAAATTATCTTCTGTTTTAAACTGGAAAATAAAATGTACTATTAGGAGCTACTTATGTAAAAAAAAAAAAATCTACTTATTAGAAATGGACAAGTTACAATTCTTGGCATGTAGACCTAGGGATCGACACAGCTGAATGATCCTTGTAGTTTTTACTTTATTTTTCATAACTTGGCTTCTTCATTAATTATTAAAGAAAATTAAAGTTATGCCCACCGGGAAACAGATTATGGTTATGTGAACCAGCATTAAATCCTGATTGTTTACAGATCAGCACTTAGGGTCTTGTCTGCTGTCAAGTATGCTGCAAGTTTGGTTTCCTTTGCACAAAAAGTAACAAGTGGGAAAAGAAATAAGTGCTAGAAATGAGGTACAATTTTTAGACTGGAACATTAAAAAGGCTATTGGGGAGGTTGCTTGTCAGTATGGGAATTCTAGTTCAGAGATCATTTGCAAAGTCAATGTTGCATGCCTAGAAGTTATGAAAATTGGCCCCATTTTGCTGTAAATTTCTAAGGTTGCACAAATTAAAATCAGAACCATACCATTGTGACTATAAGGGTAATATGCCTCATGGAAAGCAATATATACACTTTTGGACCCCTGAACCACACAACCTGCATTTAAAGTGGAATAAACCAACATTGAAGGAAAAAGCCAATGCATAACCAGTGCACACGGAAACATGCATTTGTTAATGATCCTTACAAAAAGGGAGAGAAGAACAATAAAAGAAATAAGCTGCAGCATGTTACAAGGTAGAGGAAAGGTTAGTGGATGCAGTGATCACTGTGCTTTTGCTCAATGAAGCATGACATGCTCTTAACACTCAATGAATAATTTTACAGGAGCAATTTGTTAAAAGTCAAGTGGATGCTTTTGACCACCCCAATTTGCTGAATCAAGTGGATATGTGATGCTGAAAATATTTGGGACCACTGACCCAAACTGGCAAAAGGGATATTCTATACCACAGAATTCTTAGAATGCAAACTGGGTGGAGTTGGCTGTGAATGGCTGATCGCTGCTCAGGAACAAGCTGGGCATTTGCCAGTGGCTGGTGAGCAATTTTATTGAGCATTGTTTGTATTTTCTTGGGTTTTATTCCTCTCTCTTTTTGTCTTCTCCCTTTTCTTCTTCATTCATTATTTCTATTTCATTATTATTTTTATTTTTATTGTTATTAATTAATTATTAATAACATTTATTTCAGATATTAAATTGTTCTCAGCTCAACACATGGACTTTACCTTTTTCTGATTCTTCTTCCCATCCAATCTGGGGTGGGAGGCATGGAGAGTGAACAAGTGATTCCATGGTACTTATTTGCCAGCTGGGGTATATTATAATAAATAAATNTTCTTAGAATGCAAACTGGGTGGAGTTGGCTGTGAATGGCTGATCGCTGCTCAGGAACAAGCTGGGCATTTGCCAGTGGCTGGTGAGCAATTTTATTGAGCATTGTTTGTATTTTCTTGGGTTTTATTCCTCTCTCTTTTTGTCTTCTCCCTTTTCTTCTTCATTCATTATTTCTATTTCATTATTATTTTTATTTTTATTGTTATTAATTAATTATTAATAACATTTATTTCAGATATTAAATTGTTCTCAGCTCAACACATGGACTTTACCTTTTTCTGATTCTTCTTCCCATCCAATCTGGGGTGGGAGGCATGGAGAGTGAACAAGTGATTCCATGGTACTTATTTGCCAGCTGGGGTATATTATAATAAACAAATAATAGAAAGACACTTCATTCTCTTGGATGTCAAATAATTCTATGCTGCAAAGGGTAACTAAACAAAATTGTTTCATCTTGAGATTAAGTGCAATTTGGCATAAATCCATCCTGGGTCCTCTGTGTAGATATGTCATAAGGATTAAGCCAATTTGCAAAAATGCGTTAAAAACTCAAGGAACATCGGAGTTAGTGGTACTTGTTGTTCTGCTGTAGGCTCTCAAAACTCCTTGTGTGTGTAATGCAAATCTGCTAGTGCACGTATGTATAAAAGGAAAATAGGAGAATAAAGCTTTTTAAAATGGATAGTAGGATGTCAGAAGGTCCCTTTACCAAATAAACCTCTGAAAACTGCCGAAATGATAAATATAGATCTATTCTTCCAAAAGCAGAAGACTTATTCTTCAAGACGGTAGTCTATTTCCATCCATAATTTGAAATCATGCTCTTCCTTCAATAATTGGGTGTCTTGGAAGAGATATTCCCATACACGAGAAGGTACTAATTTTATTTTATTTAGTAGATCACCTTCAGGGTGTGAACAGTCATACAGGATGGAGCTGTAGTTCCCTTGTTACACATTATTCCATGTCTGCAAAGGAGCCATCTGGTGACACCTATCCTAAATGTCTGCCATCTAAAAAATGGCATCTGAAATATAAAAATAGACTTTGGTTTAAGCAGAAGGTGTAAGTGGATGGGTGTGATGATAAAGGAATATTTTATAGAGGCTATAGCATTCAAAACAATTGCATAATTAATACTTTGATGGTTTGTGTTTAAATGTAAAGAAAAAATATTTTTCTTCTGTTTTGAGAAATCAAGAGAAAACTGAACAAAGAGGTTTGCTTGTAATGTTTAATTGAATGAATAATTTTTTAAAATGTTTTCAAAACTTGGAGAAGCCAGAGGAAGAAATTTCAGCCAACCCAAAAGTTGAAAAATTCCTTAGCAATTATTTTAGAAGTGTGTGTATATGTTGCCAAAAGATCTTCTTTCTAGAGAGGCAGATATTTTAGAGGAATTAGTTTTGACTCAGGAACATGATACTGCAAAAGATTGTGGTCCAGACTAGGTGGGAATTTCAGGTAAGTGAAGAGAGGACATACATGGGCCTTTTTCAGTAGGGAAGGGAGATTGCTTAGTAGAGCTAATTCTGCAAAATAAAAAAGGCAGTTTCAGTGCCTACACTTTAGAAATACCAGCAACCCCTCAGATGCTCACAGCTTCTAAAAATGAAGTAGAATGCAAAGAAAAAGAAGAGGTTATTGTGAGAAAACCGGAGACTAAAGTGACACAAGATGCTTTATGGCCACTACTCAATATTGCCTGCATGCAAACAGACCTAGAAGCATCAGTGGCACCGAACTGAAATTCATTTATTAAATGAGCTTCAAGTTATGAGGATGAAAAATTTATGTATTTTAAACGCATAATTTAGACAAAAAAATTGAATTTATTTTATTACTCACATTTTAATTATAAAAGTTGTAGCAAACCACAAATAGAAACGAGAAGAAAGGAATAAAAATTAACCCTAGAGTAGTATTCAGATTATTAAAATAATAATTTAGGAATAAAAGAATTAATTTTTGCCATATAAGCAAGTTTATATAAAATGAGTGTTTTGTAAAGTTCAGTTAAAGTTATGTTTTTAAACATACATAAGAAAAGCCCTTTCTTTCCTGAAAAGAAATAAGCAAGAATTAAGGAAATATAGAATTTATAAAGCTTCCTTCAGCTACAAAACAGAAAGTACCAGAAAAAGAAACCTGTCTCTTAAATTTACTTTTAATTGCTTTTGTTACAGTAGTAAGTGTTAACTTCTGAGGACGTTTCCAGCAAGGAGATATTCTTTTCAGAAGTACAGAGAGTAGGTTAATTCAGGCCAGGTTACTTGAGGTGAGATGGGTGACTCACCAGTGCAAACTCCTTAACAGAACTATCCAGGCTGGAAATTTTAGAAGAATGACTCTTCATTATTTTTTCTGTTATAATCTGATTCTGGCATAAAAATACCATATTTTGTTTGCAAACAATAGTGTTCAACTGCAAAGCATCTCCTGGAATCATCACAGCATAACATCCAAGTGGTACAGTTCAGTTATGTCTCTATAGTTACCAAAATGTTGGCTTCTTCACAGTGCCAGTCTTTATGATGATTACACACAAGTTTATGGAGAGGGCCTTGAGACTGTAAAGCCCTTTCTGTTCATAAATAGAACATAATTCTGCAATGGCAAATGGTCCCTTGCTTCACAGTCTTTGCTTGTGTTCTGGATCAGGGCTCTTTGGCATTTTGCTTCAGCTTTTGGGTGGAAATTCAGGTTGGTTTCACTTGGGTTGACACTTAGCAAATATTTATATTTAGGGCTATGTTTAATTCTTATTCAAGAAAAAGAGAGGTTTAAGAAAATGTCTTTTTACTGAACATTACAAGGACCTTATCTATTCAAAATTGTTATTAGTTATACCACAGTTGACTTACTTTCCTTCACAAATGATTATGAACATGTCTGGATAGCCTTGACTGGATCCAGACTAATGAGGCAGACAAGATGTTTTCCAGAATGTTGCTAACCCATGCATATCTTTAGCATTGCAAAGTTTAAAAAAAAAAAAAGGACTACAAATTCAAATACCGAATAGGCAAGCTTTACGTGCAATGGCCAACTTCTGTCCTCCCAACAACAATTTTGAGGCATCACAGATGCAATTGCCACGTAAAGGTTAGAACATCAATGATGGAATGAGTAGGTAATGGATTGTCCTTCAGCCTAAGAGACTTAGGAGTAGAAAGAACACAAGTATTCATATTGTTATTAAATTTGTCTCTAATATTTAATGATTTGTTCAAGCAGAAGAAAAGGATTTCTTTTCTTATGTATAAACCCAAGCAAATAACATGTATTCAAACTGGTTTTAGTTTATTCGTAGTAAACCATGTTACTTGCCACTGTAAGATTAGGAAAATGTGCTACAAATAAAATGTTTGCAATAAACTATTCACATCATGAAAATTGTATTTCAACACATTTCTTTTCTTTCTAAAGAACAGTCACTCTGGATTATAAAATGCAATACCTTGATAATTTTTAAAAATAAGAACAACTCCATCTAATTTTTAAATATGAGATAGAGGATCGTGTTAGATCCAGATCTACTTGGGAATGAAGCAGACCTACACAATGGACTTGCTAGGCTGGGAACCTAAAACACTTGATTCAACAGCAGGTAAAATTTAGGATCATCTTTTGCTTTCTTTCTCACATTTTTCATCTGTTCAATACCGAATATGTAGCATATAAATGTTTTCATGATTGAGATATAAGGTACCACATAAGCTCAATCACATTTGGACTTTCCCTATAATTGATTATAAATACTTCTTCATAAAGTTTTTTTGTTATGGGTGTTTTATCAGTTTCACAGACAATGGCAAACTTTACTTTGGAAAGTTTACGTTCCATGACTTTTCTCTAGAACCATATTAAATCATTCTACACATATTACTTTTTTTTTTTTTTTTAATGCTGCAACAATATGGACAAATTTTACCTGACATACTGAAATTCGAGAAGTTTTTTCTTCATGCATCCACTGAAACTAGCATTTTTGTCCTGCTGGATTCAGTCTTTTTCAATACAAAATATTGCTCAGGATTTTGATTTACAGTATATTAGTAATAGTATCTAGTGGGCTTACATATCAACATTTTTATACATAGGCAATCAGCAATATTCCCTTAGATACTGTAAAGAAGTTCAATTAATTTCTGATCTCTCTGATTATGATCTCTGGCCAAGATAATTTTCTTTCTGGCAGAGGAAAGTGTCTATATGTAGTCCAGGGCTGATTAACCTGTATGACACGTGGTACAAATAAGAAAATTTCTCTCTATCCAGCTGGTTATTAATGAAGAACAAATCCTCTTATGCTGTCAACAACACTTTGTTAGGATCAAAGTCAAGCTGGTGACTGACCATCTGTCTCTGTGCATATTTATTTCACATAGTTCATGCTTTACTGATCCATCAGATCTCACCTTGAATCAGAATATTTAACCACATCAAGACAATTTGGCTTAGTCAAGACCCCAAGACTTTCCCTGTTGACCTCAATACAGCCAGGAGCTCTCTTGGTCCTGGTCTCAAATAGTAATTTTTTTTACCTTGCATCACTCAGTTAATTTTTATTTTGAGTATATAAAAGATTATATTTACTCAGCATTTTAAGAAGCTGTCATAACTTTGCCATGTAAAAATTACATTTTATGTTATGCAGCGTGGGTTGTTCTCAAGCTGCTGACTAACAGCATGTTATATACTGTTAGAGCAGTTTCACTGTGGTTTCACTTCATTACAGAAAAGATTTTATTCAGGTAGAGGTTTTCAATCATTTCTTTGAATAATGAAATAAAAAATGGACCTTTCATATAGAGATAAGTAGGTGCTTTATTTGCTTAAAACTTTGGTCCGATAGCATTGAATGGATGATAAAAGAAGTAGATGCATAGTCAGGCTCTTGGTGATACTTACACAATGCAACATTAAGGCTGGGATTTGCTTACAGCCACCATATGACCTGTTTTACATGGGGTGATATCTGAAAAGTTCAAAGAGCTTAAGTCAGGAAATCAGTATAATCAGTATTTATTTATCTACTGGTATTATCCTAGCTAGTCAAAGAAATAATAATTCTTATTTTTATGAAAGCAAAAGTGAACAGAATTATGGATAAGAGCAGTAGAGAGTTTTATGTTTCATATGTTGAATGACAGATAGCTATTAGTAAATAGAAGTAATGAGACTGATTTTTTCACATCATCTTGATTGAAGCTGGGACTACTATGCTTGGATATGAGTTTTCTCAATCAACATGCTACTACTTATAAAATATCAACAAGTTGATGTTTACTTGTAGCCTAAAATACTCCATCTAAACTAAGCAGAATTATAATGTAGTAAATATCAATTATATTTCCCCTTTCTTTCCCAAAGGTAACTTAAAGCTGGATTAAAACACATAATACAGAAACTGCAGAAAAGAGGAAAGACGCGATCTCTTCTCCATGCCCACAGAAGTCGAGACTGGTTTTACTGACGTAAATTCTGTGGGAAGTATTCAGATCAAATATTAAAAAGCACTTTCTTGTGATAAAGATACTGAAACAATAGAATAGACTGCACGAGTCCACTACCAAGGGTGATCTTCAAGGAAAGCCTAGACAGATTTTCAGCCTGACAGAATCAGCTGGGTAAGACAATTTAAACCATCCTTCCTCTGAAAATATCAACAATTAGAACTCCACCCAGAAACAACTGTAATATCCAGATGTTGAGGAGAGGAAATGTATCAATAATGAAGGTTTTTCTTCCATCTTAGATAAAAGGAAGAAAACTGCTTTCTAATCCTCTTCTAGAGTCAGTTACTTCCTCTAAAAGGAAGAAAACTGCTTTCTAACCCTCCTCTAGAGTCAGACTTCCTCTAAAAATACAGCTCTGTGTATATAAAAATCAACATCTTATTAAGCAAGCAAAGTTTAAAGGAGAATCAGAAGAAGGCTTAAAAAATAAAGAAAAGGCTTTTGTTTTAGGTCTTGATCTGCTTGCTCTATAGACAAGTTAAAAAACTCATTGGACTTTTAAAGCTGACTGAGTTCTTCGTAAGATGAAAAAAGAGTAGGCAGCCCCAGGCAGTGGGAAATATGACTCCATTTGGAAGAGCTGTTCTCTATGAGAAAAGAAGGGGGCAGCTGTTGACCACGTTTTTTCTGATCTATAACTAGCTGAGAATTTTCATCTCAGGGCTGTTAGAATGCTACCTTTAAGCAGCCCTAAGCTCTTTCAGAAGTTATAAGGAAAAAAAAAGTCAAAAGAAATGAAAGTAGGTTTTTTTACTGAATGAAAAAAAAGATCATTCAGCATAGACGTTTTCATGTTTATTTTATCTCAAAGATCTATCAAAGGTTAGTCAAATTACTTTTGTTAGTCTCAGGCAAGACACCAACATTTACTTTCACATTTAATCACAAACATTTTGACCTTTCTTACATTAGAGGAGAGGGTTCAGAGAGACATTACAGGAAAGGGTTGGCTCTAATAAAGACACTTCACTGCACAGTCCAGCATGAGGCACCCTGGCTGTCAACGGAACGATATGACAGCGATCAGATCAAACGCGCTATCCAGTTAATGAGGCATATCACAGGAACTTGCCGAGAAACTAAGTGTGTGAGTGATATGGGTCCTTTGTCATGGATTAATAGAATATTAATCAAGGCAAGGTTCATTTTCACATCCTGGTGACAGAACAATTAGGCAGCATGGGAGTGATAAAACATTAAGTACCTTTGAGAATGCAGGGTCTATCTTCCTTACTTTTGTTTCAAGAAAAATAAATAAATCTAAATATCCTGCAGTCAATGCTTATAATTTTGAATGGTTTCCTCAGCTATCTTATGGAAACTTGGCTAAGGAGCATCACAAATCCTGTCAAACTTTTCAAAGCATTAGCGTTGGAAACACAATCACAGAATTATTACATGCGGGTGATTTTATTGAAGAGCTCTGGGAATCAGGGGTGCAGACCCAAATCTGACTCCAACCTGGATTCGAGATGGACATGTCTTTATACTCTTTCATTATATAACTATATGTTAATCATTGAACTCATATTGTTCTATTGTATACATTGATTTTACCCAAGCATGAATCCTTAAAATTATCATCAAGCCCCCCCCAACCATTGCTTCTCATGATCCTTGTTGTGATTACACAGTTTCTCATTATTCTCATTATTATTAAACAATAATTCAATTACTAAACAATCATTACAATTACATTTATCATATGATAATTACGCAGGTACAGTTTCACATGATCTAGTAAAACAAAGCTCAGCCTTTGTTCTCAGGGCCTACATAGTTCTGGTTCCCTTTCCCAGGCCTACCCAGGCCCACTCTTTCCTTTCACTCCCTCACGCATCTATTCCCATGATTTTAGAAACCTTTTTAACCCTATACTATGAAAAGGAACACCTGCACTATGTAATTCTAAGTCAGTTTTCTTCTGTCTTCACATTTTAACCCCTTCAAGGATGAGTCATTGAATTCTTTTCTATGTTTTTGAAACAGTAATGTAGAATTGCTAAATCTTGATCAACAATTAATGAGCTCACAGTTTTTTCTGTGGTAGTTGAAGCATGTCAAGAAAATCATGGTAACTGGTTTGAAAAGTTTGAAAAAATAACTTTGATAAAAAAGTATTTTTACAAAATAAAATATAGTTTAAATATATTGAGGTTATTGTTGGTCAAAGGAGCTTTCTAGATAATTTTTAAAAGTCATATGAAATTTTTTTGCCACTGTAATTATTTTGTTTTCCAGCTATTCATTCTATTCAGTGGAACATCATAAATCTGTAATGAAACAATACATGCAGTCTCATAGGCTGGTTTGTTGTTTTGGTTTTTTTGCTGATAAACATAGTTAAGTTGAAATTCCAGGAACAGTGGGACTTCCAACATTGAGCAGAAATGTATTCACGAAAAATACTAGAATTTTGAATGCAATTAAAATATCAAGTTATTAGTATTTCTAAGGCTATTTTTGTTTACTGAGATGGGGGACTAGATTCTTTTAACGTACTGAAGCTCGCCAAACAAGCACTTGGCGCAGGTCCTGAAGTTAAGACAAGGCAAGTAACATAATATTTGCAAGCAGCATCAAGAAAATGGCAAAGATAGTGTCATCCATTACTTCCAGAAATGGATATGGGCTATTGGAGGTGCCCAGTAAAAAAAAAAAAAAAGTGTATTTCCTTATTCATAGAAAGTCTACTGACTCCATGAAAAATTCCTATTGCGTTTGAAATATGTGTACGAGGAAAAGGATACCCTTATATTACTAAATTTTTTTTGCTTTTCTGTGTTTTTTTAATTTAGCAAAACCACTAGGCCAAGACAAATTCCCATCAGATAAGTCTCTTGGATTTATTGTTTGCTTGTTTTTTCTCTTTTTAAAAGCTATATATTTTAAAATAGAACTTACAGCAAATCTAACACAAACTTTCAGGTTGGTGGTAGGCTTTGTAACTTCGATCATGTATTCATGTTTATTCTTTTTCTACGTCTCTGTTTTGCCATGCTTCTGCAATCTTTTCCAATTCACTGTCCCATTTGATTCAGCTCCCTAAATCAAGATTCAGCTTCAGTTTCTGCTTTAAATATCTACTGGGTGATTTCCTTGCACTAAATGTTGGAGCTACCAATTAAGTACATGTCTAGTGTATACAGGTAAAAATGTCAGATTCATTCAGATTCCAGCTTAGCTTCAACATCTGAGAAGATTAGACAAAGATTCTGGGAAACTTGTATAGATGTCTGAAAACACAAACTTAGCATCATGAATTGTCCTCCAGCTGTCTTTGCCTACATTTTGAACCATTTTAGTATGTTCCTGTTTCTTTCTGACTGCATTTTGTGGCTAGGAAATGAAGAAATTTCTTTTAAACTACTCTGGTAATAAATTACTGGCAAATGCAATGTTTGCAGGATGCCAGTAATGAAAAAATACACAATCAGATGGACTTGGTTGTAACTGCTTAGGACATAGTATCAGGAAATTAAACGTCATCATTTTGTGGACTATATACGTTGGTGAAAGCGGAACTGCACAATAAAATGTGGTGGAGATTTCTTAGAGATAGAAAAACATTCCCACATATCCGATTTCAACTATTAAAGACCTTTTTTCCAGTTCAAAGTAGTTTCTTTTAAACCAATATGAAATCAAATAAAACTGAAACTAAAAGCAAAAAAAAAATCCTGTTTTTTGAAGAAAAATATTTTTAAAGATTTTTCATAAGCATCAAATTTAATTTAATTTTTCTACTTCATATGAAGCTTTTTTCAGAATTCTCCTTTTCATATATTAGAATTTTTATCCAAAATAATTGGTCACATTAATTTTTGAAGACATTCAGAGCATTTTTATGGGCTTTCAAGAAGTGTTGTTTGAGCTGAGTAACTGATATTTGACACTGATCAGGCTTCCAAGCAGCTGGCTAGATCCAGCTAACCTGAATTCACTTGACAATATTGGTGGGCTTTGTGTTGCCAGCTGGTTGAATACCAAAAATATTTTCCAGGTTAATTCAATTTAATCTAATCAATATTGTTACCTGCTGTTAAAAATACCTTTTGCCACCATCGTCTGTTATATTAATTATAACACTTTTAGGGCTGCTCTATATTGCTTACTTGCATTCCAGTGATGGATTCTTTTTTATTTTGTTTCTTTGGATGGAATAGATCTAAATGAAGAATGAAATTATAATTTTTATATCTTGTTAAGAAATAGTTATGCTGCCTTGTGACTCAACCAAGTAGACCTTTATAGCAGCTTTATAATAAAACTGAGAGATCAAGAAGGAGTTTGGAAGTAAAAGGTGGTGCATGGTCATCTATGAATGTATGAAATAAATTCCTAGAATACTGTCAGTTGTAATATGAATACTTTTGAGGGATAAGCTGACATAAAGATAATAGCGCCTAATAAAGCACCTGTCCCAATGTGCAGATTTAAGATTTATCACTGAAATGTAAAGCAATTGAAAAAGCAAACAAAATTAGAAGAAAATGGCCTTGAACTCTCTGTGTGGTTTTGTAATTTTATTTATTATTCTACTATGTTTTATTTTGCAACTTATTTTTTGATCTTTCACTATTCCTGTTATGAACCCGTAAGTAATCGATATATCCAAGCATCTCTGACATTTTACCCACTGTTATTTATACTTTGTTTCCAATCTGGGACTTCTCTCTTTTATTTTTAGGAAAGAATGCTGCCTCTTCTGCCATGTTTTTCTGTAACAGATTTCTGATGTCAGCGTTGCTCAGATGCCTCTCCAGAATCCATGTTGAGTCTAATCCAGTGACTGACAGACTCTCATGCAGATCCTGCAGCTGCATATACTTATCTCACCCTAAATTCTGGGAGCTATAAAGAAAATAGGATAGCTCTCTCAGTCACACAGAGGGCTCTTTTGGTTTTAATCAAGTAAGTAAGGCAACAGCACTGAATAACGTGAGAAAAATAAATGTCAATGAGGTGACATGGTGGATGGCCCTAAGGAACAAAAGGGAGGGCCATTACAGGATTAATTTGAGTAAAGCTGAATTTTCTAAATAACCATCCAGAATTCATTCTCCCAGATCCTAAAGTTATTTTCAGGTGCAACAAGCCAAGTACAGTGGCAATTAAAAGGGATAGATAGAGAATTGCTTGTGGAGAAGAAGGAAGGATCCAAAACATGTCATTATTTAAATGGATCACAGAGGGTTAGTACAGATATCTATGTAAACGTATCAGAAATTTTTCTTGGAGAAGGTCTGCAGAGAAAACACAGCAGTCCTCTGGCTCCCTACTACTCACATCTGTGAGCACAGAGAAACCAAACTAATCACACAAATTACCCTGACTAGCGCTCTGGCTTTTTTTTGTCTGTGACTACCTACATGGCAGAATAACAAGGTTTAACATCAGCTGTCAGAAAATGCCTAGGGAAATGTTGTTTAAGTGCCCGGAGGAAAGTGTTGTGTATGTTATTGCTGATGACTGTTGCCATCACAAAATGTCCAAACTGGCTGCTCCTCATCACCTGCAACAGCTTCTGCCAGTTGAAAAGTACAGTGCATCCTTGAAAGGACAAAAATCCACTAGAAAAGGTGGCAAATTTTATCAAAAAGACCTGGTTGTGTTTTTTGAAGGTGTTCTCATTAAGGTGTCTTCCCAGCCAATAGAAGTCCTACAGATTCTTTTGGCATATTTTAGGTGTCTAACTTTGGATTCAGGGAAGAAAAAAAGTTATAGGTATATTATTTCAGGAGTTAAATTTTTCAAGAAGAGGAACTGAGATACACTATCTTTACAGGCAGTCACATTCCCTATTGTTTAACAAAATCCCATATACAGTTCCGAAGAAATGTGACTCTGGGGTTCTGCCTGAGTAATATTCTGGGGCACAGATCTGGCTGACTTGGTGGCAACAGTGAATATGGCACCAGGCACACTTTGCATTAATATTGATAATCAAGGACATTTTTAAGAATGTAGGTTTTGATAATAACAGAAAAAACACTTTTCTGCTTGTTGTTGCTATGTACCAATATTTTTACGTTCTGTCTGTTCAGCATTTACCACAGGATGGTGGTTGCCCCGACCCATGCATTTGGTCTCAACTCTACTGCACCTCTAAGAGACCACTTACATTTCGGTTTTTGCTACCAATAGCTGAGCAAAAACAAGTGAGATTTTGTTCTTCACAACCTAGAGTCTTAGGTTGTGAACAGTGTTTCTTCACCTTTCTGACAGTCTGATTTCACTGCTTCGGTGGTGGTTTTTTGATGTGTTTGAAGAGTTGCTTCCCCAGTGAAGGAAAAGAGGATGGAAAAAAGCTGGGAGGGAAATATGGTAGTCATACTCTTAACGGAGGAAGAACATGCAATCACACAGAGGTGATTATATGAAAGTGCTTTTTATTGGACGCCCAGGGCACGAGGCAGTCCTGAGCCCAAATCAGTGCCTCCCTTACAAAGGTGCTTATGACTTTTATAATATCTGTATTTAATGTATTCCTCCCCTTATTCCACCCATAACTACCAAACATTGAATCTTCTCCTCCCCTGGTTACTAACTCCTGATTTTAGCTAGAACAATACTATTCTAACCCCTCGTCTCTCTCAGTCTACTTAAACTATATACCTTAGATTCGTTATCCAGGTGAAGTCACACTCGAGTCGACTAATACAATGGTCGTCCAGTCTCTGAGGCATTCCTGGCCAGCAGTCAATACCTCGTCCAACCGCCCCTTGCAACCCATCACCATTCTTAACTATTTGGAAAAGCAATCATTATAATCTTTATACTATATAACATAAACTTCTACAAATATATTTTCCCTGATTCTTATTTAAACTATAATCATATAATGCTTACCATTTCATTATAGGTATATTCCTACCTAACCTAACTCTACTTTCCCAATGCCAAGCTAAGTCACACGCGGATTACTTAAAACAATGGAGCTAACATTCCTCTCTGTCCAAGGTTCGGTTGCCTCAGTGTTAAAGTCCTTTTAACCCTTACTGTCAGAACTGCCCAGTTTGATGCTAATGGCGTCAGCTTTTAGGGCTGGAGGAAAGGAGTCTAGATGAGTGGAAATTACAGGAGGAAGAGAACAAAAGTCAAGTAATTTATCAGTAGAGATGTCTGCTTATTTGGCTATAGACAGTGTAATTTTGAGCGCCCTGAATGGTTGTGATGGACTACAGACACTTCGGAAATCCGGTCTGACAGATTAACTACGGTAGGAGCCAGGCCAATGCTACCTAGTGCTCTCATTTACCCTCATTTCCTCCTTGGCAGGAATTCCTCCATTTCCTCCTCTTATTTTTCAATGGAAAAGACCAGATATTATCTTTGTGGTAACATCACAACTAACTTTATATTGCGTTATTACCTCACAGTAATATTACGTTACATTATTATATGTCACAGTAACATCCGGAACAGCAGTAATAAAGCATCCAGAATTCAAACAATTTGCTGAAGTAGCCTCACTTTTTCTCAGTTGATTCCTACTGATTTTCACCTTGCACTTCTAAGAAGTGAAGTATTTTGTATCTCAAAATTTTAGAATTGCAATACAATGCTTGTGGCACGGTACAAAACCTCATACAGCAGGAAGGGAACTGGTAAGAACTGACCTTGACTCTGAGCTTTAAAATGTTAGCACTTAAATAAAGCTGAACCACTATGAATGCAGCACTGGCATATAAGAAACTCAGAAGAAAATAAAAGAGACTCTTGGGCAATGTATTGTAGATAAATATATTTGTCACAGTAAGGACGAGGTGTTTGTGTATTATAGTTGCAATTGTCCTTCTTTAAGGAGATGGCTTTGAAGGAGTCATTTAATTATATTTTACAGTCATCCATTATGGCAGTGGAAAGAATAGTTATAGTCTTTAAGCATCGTATTTTATGAAAATGCAGATGACTATTGTATTGTTGCAAATCAGTTTGTCTCTATCCATAGCTCACAGGGAAAAAAAAAGAAACAAGAAGAAAAATATTATGTCCTTATATACAGCTCAGGAGTATAATTTGTAAATTATTTTTTTGCATAGTTTTTGCATCCATTGTAACGAGAGTATTAAAGTGTAATTATATATATTTGTTTTGTCTTTTCTTTCATGGTTTTCACAACATTTAGAAGAAGCAGAACCTCAGTGAGGGGTGGTACTTGCTGGGACTTTTTGCTGCAGTCTGTGTTCACACAGGTATTATATTAAGTACAATGACATTTGGATTTGTGATACACAGCCTGAACTCTGGCGTGTTCTGAAAAACCGTTTCTCTTTCTGATCCCTGTCTTGCACAATAATTTTCAGTTTGGTGAAATGCCATGCAGGAAGGACAGACTGCTGCTTTACTCTGTATAATTCTCTTCACAAATTATCTGATCCAGTTTCTGTGGAAACGAATAGAAATATTTCAAAGGTAATTAGATCAACGGTATATTTTCTGGAATTTTCCTGTAGCTTTGCTGATGCCATCAGATTTGATAGCACATCCTCTTCTTCTATAATAGATAACAGAGAAATGTAATTCTTCCATTCTTATTGAAACTTATTGGAGTCTTACCTGCATTGCTGAACAGGGATCTCTGTGAACTTTGAGTGAACTGTAATGAAAATTATTTGCATTACTTGGATTTCTTAATATTTTTCAGTGAGGAAAAATTATACTGATTTTGACCTGTTATCAAAATACACTCTGATGCTCTGTACATCAGTCATCTCTTTTATTATTGCTTTAAAATAATGAGAGATTAATTTTGTCCATGATAATGCGTACCATCATTTTATAATGTTTCCTGTTAATTTGAATAACACCATGCAAAATATATGTAGGCTGGGGTTTTGAAGACTGATCTTTGTTTTAAACTTGAAAATTCCACAGTTCTCTCCCAGACATAAAAGTTCAAATTTTTTTTCCTTTGACTTTTCCTTACCTCTTCACCCCATACACCCAGTCTCTAATGGTCTGCCGGGTCCCTTATATAAGAAGGTAACTTTTACCACTGAGATTCACAGAACCAGCAAACAACTAAACCTTCTAATTTTGAATTGATCCCATTGTCCTGGTTTCATCTGGAATAGAGTTAATTTTCTTTCTAGCACCTGGCTGAGTGCTGTGTTTTGCTTTAGCATGAGAATAAGGTTGATAACACACTGATTTTTTAGCTATTGCTGAGTAGCATTAAGTCAAGGACCTTTCCCCTTCCCATGCTGCCCTGACAGTGAGGAAGCTGTGAGTGCACAAGAAACTAGGATGGCTGAACCAAACTGACCAAAAGGATATTCCATACCATATAGTGTCATGCTGAATGAAAGAAATGTGCTAGGTGGTGGGCCGTGGTGGCCCACTGCTTGGGAACCAGGTGGGCATCAATTGGTGACTAGTAAGCAACTGCATGGTGCTTACATGGTTTTTTACATTTATTTATCATTTTTATTACTATTTTCTTTTCCTTTTCTGGCCTATTGAAATGTCCTTATCTCAATCCAGAAATTTGGCTTCTTTTGCCTGTTCTGTCCCCTACCCCACTGGGTTAGAGTGAGCAAATGGCTGTGTTGTATTTGGCTGTCTAAACAAAAAGACTTCTTTCCCTAGTCTTTTAAAGGAAATCAGGCTCACAATTGTACTAGGACACAGCTAGCACAAGTAGAAGCACACATTTCCAAACCAAAATCTGAAATAGGAGACATGTCAGGAAGCGAGCTTGAAAACATCACCAATCATTGACAACTGTCCTACAGATCAGTGGATTTCAGCCTGTGATCCACAGACTCCAGGGAGTTACTCATCCTTTGAAACAACTTGCAAAATTGACTGAGAGGAATAATTTAATGTGTACTACATGGAAGTCTGCGTAAGATGAGCTTTCAAAGCTGAACTGTCCTACATTAAAAATTTCCTTCAGAACCATGAATCACAGAAAGGTTGAAAATTGCTCCCTATATAATAGATTATAAATAATAGTTTACGTGTTGAAGACTATGAAAGGTACATTAAGTGAGGAGCTTTTTTTCCCTTACTTTCATACAGTACTAATTTTAGTTCAGGTGATACAAAGGTTGCAGTGAGAGTTATTATTTATATAGGATTTCAGTGAGTAGTCTTTCAGTATCTGTTCCTTGACTTTAATTTTTCAGTCCTGCATATGGTGCAGAACAGATCCTAAACTGACATTTCAGTCTTGAAACTATTTAAACCTGAATTGCAGCATACAGTGTATCATTTGGAAGGTGTGGCGATACATTTATTAGTGGGCAGCAGGTGTTGTTAAAAATGTGGGGTTTACTTTTGAAGGTTGAAAATAAAACCTGACCTACACAGTTGACAGCTGATGATTACTTCTGGGAAACCACAGAGACTCCGAGATTTTGCTGATTTTGGCAAACAGCTCATAGCATGTAATTTATCTAAAAATTCTACCTCCTTTTGTTCATCAATATCCCGATTCCCTAAGATCATTCTTTAACAAAAATGCTCAAGTGTTTGCAAAATGCACCAAGAAATTAAACAATTAAGCCTTATCCAAAGCCTTCTGTAGTTCATAAAAATAATTCAATTACTTTAGTATGTCTTGAATATGATGCAATTGTCAACATAATTATCTCTGTATATAGTCTTATTTTAAGTCAGCCAGTCTCTTGGTACACATCCATTTTTTCATACGGTGGAGGAATAAGTTCAGACTCCTCACAAATAATTTTGTCAGTAATTATTTATCGCTAAGAGAAAATTGAACCTTTTTGAACCTATTGTGGTGCTAAGCAGTCACAATTTTAGCTAGACCTAGAAGTCACGTGCTACATCATTGTTCTCTGACTGAAGGGGCATAAAAGTCCAAAGGTTCATATTTGCAAATTCAAATTTAACATCTGTGGCTGTTCTTTATAATACTTTTAACATTTGCTGTGTCTGCAAGTCCAGTAAATTGAAACCAAAAAAAGTGAGCAAAAGGAAAAGAGTCTGAACCAAATGGGATAGGAAATATCTTTCAAACTATATCAACATGATTGGCTCACCTTAAAAAGCACTTTCTTTCTCGCAGTTTCACTGCTATTCATAATCATACAATTATAGAATTATTAAGGTTGGAAAAGACCTCCAAGTTCACCAAGCTCAACTTTAACCCAGGACCACACTATCCACCACTAAACTCTGTCCATAACTGCCATAACCACACAACTTTTGAATGCTTCCAGGGATGGTTATACCACCGTTTCCCTGGAGAGACAGTTCCAATGCCCGACCACTCTTTCAGTGAAGAAATTTTTCCTAATATCCAACGTGAACCACCCCTAGTGCAACTTGAGACCATTTCCTTTTGTCCTTCCATTTGTTACTTGGGAAAAGAAACTGACCCCCTACTTTCTTTTATGTTGTTGTAGGAAGTGATAAGGTCCCCCTTGAATCTCTTTTTCTCCGGGCTAAGCAAGTAAGTAGCTCCATCTGCTGCTCCTCATAAGACTTGGGCTCCAGACATTTCAACAGCTTCAGTGCCATTTCTCTGGTCTCACTCCCACACCCAGATGTCCTTGTAATGAGGGATCCAGAGCTGAACACAGGATTCCAGAGGCAGCCTCACCAGTGACAAGAACAGGGAGATGATCACAGGCTCTGCAGGCCACGTGATTTCTCTTACAAGCTAGGATGCCATTTGCCCTCTTGACGTCCTGGGCACATGCTGACTCATGCTCAGCCCTTTCTGCAGGGCCATTTTCTAGCCACACTTCCCCCAGCACAGGATTGTTGTGACAGAAGTGTAGGACCTGTACCTGGCCCTGCTGAACATCCTGCCTTTGGCCTTGGCCTGTTGACCCAGTCTGTCCAGATCCCTCCTACACTCCAACAGATCAGCCGCTTAGTGTTTGCTGTCCATGAACTTACTGAGGGCGCACTCTATCCACTCCTCCAGGTTTCCAATAAAGATATTAAACAGGACTGATCCCAATACTGGGCACAACTAGGTGATTTTGAAACTCTCCTTATATATCTGCCCTCTATATTAGTAGCTGGAATGGTAGTGATCTGTGCTCATCCCTGAAGCTGATGTACACTGGTTTGTAGAGGATGAGAGCTCTAGGAGAGAGTCTCAGTAAGATTTGCTACAGGTGTACTGAAGAGAAAGATAAATTAAGTAATTTTCTTCTGTGCACTATACTAAAATTGTGGCTAATAGTAGAACAGAGCTGTGGCTTTGTCAGCTGGACTGGACTTAAATCAGCATCAGATGTTAGAGTGTGTCTGGTTTCATTTGGCATATTGCTGTCAATGACTTTAACCATGTCCAACCATAAGAGAGCCTGTGTTGCCCTTCAGGGTTTGTTTTTTCAGGGTTAAAGAAGATAATGTATTTAATGCATTTCATTTCAGCACTTTCTGTTAAGCTTTTCTAATTCTTATGTTTCTGTGAATAAATAAAGATGACATTATAGGATTTGGGTGTTGTGCTAGGCAAAGTTTCTGTAGGATAGCATTATTTTGCAGACTCATTTTCTATAATGAAATGTTTCTCCTCTTCCCACTATCTGTTAAACAAATCTTTCACAAATTGGGTACAAATTTACAACACAAGTTGGTACTCATAGGCAGTGTTAAATTGCTGTAAAATCAGGTAATGTGTGCTAAATACATATATTCGTCTTGCATAAAATATAAGCTTATGGCATGTACTTATCTAAAACATAGTTTCTAAAATACTGTATTTACTTCTTCAAAGGGAGAAATAGTTTTTTTTGGGCAGATGTTCCATACGTTAATTCTAAAATTAGTTGTTGTCGAACTAAATGGTAGACATTTAACTTTAGACACGCTGACTTGGTCTGTTGTGTTCTGTGTATTATTTTTATTGGAAATTGCAGAAGGAATTAATTTTTCTCTTTAGCACTCACTTTACAAAGTCTTAGTTTTCACTGTAAAAAAAAAGAATTAGTGAAATGTGAATTCAAAGGATACTGGTTTTGAAATACCCCAGCCTGGCCTAATCAGTAAGAATCTCATGAGCAGCTTCATTCATGTCTGTATAAGTAGTAATTGTGAAGTTTTTTTCTGTATATGGTATATTTTCTTTCACTCAGAGTACCAAACCTAGGAGACCAAAATTAATTTTCTTTTCTCAGACAACAACATTAATATTTCAATCTAATGCCCTTTTCTGATTAGTCCTTTCTAACTTTGCAGCCTCATAAAGGAGTGATCTGTGTGTTCACGAGGGAACGAGACTCTAGGCACAGGGAACTCCCTGCATCATTTTAGTTTTGATAGACTTTAACGTGATGGTTGTATGAGTTGTTATGAAGAGCTTGGTGTGTGTTCTGCTGTGTGATTAGCTCTCTCACAGAAAAGTCTGAGATTTTCTCCCTCAGGTGATCTTTGGGGTGTGGTAATAGCTGTGCACTCTTGGAAGTGATGTTCCAGAAATGACTATCTCGACTTGTGAAAAGCAGGTGATTTTCAGAGATCCTGCATCAGATGTTAAGAAATTAGGGCTTTAGTCTTTTTGGATTTAATCATCGATGGTGTTATGCCAAATTTTTCCACAGCAGAAAGAGTTACTGACTTGGGAAGTTATTTAATCTCTGTGTTTATCCATGGTAATAGTTCTGTTACTTGCTATAATATCATAATTCAACCCTGGAAGGCATAAATATTTTCAGTGCGGCCTATTGATTTAAATATTTTTGTGGGCTTCTGGGAAAACCCAGAGAAATGGCAGTACCCCTTTATTTCTCCCTTATTATTCATGATTTTATGGGGTCATTTGGCGATACATGAAATACTATTTTCTAAAGTGGTTCTCAGAAGTCAAGGCAATAATTTTTTTCACAAATAGGTGCAAAACAGCAATGAAGGGGCAAAGTGAAGAATATCTAAATTGGCATTTGCTTTTGGTGACAGAGAAGAGCAGCATAAAATTTGATTAAACTTAAGGCAACGAGATTTAGAAGCAATAAAGATGTAACTAAATACATCTGTAGATAAGTTGCAATAAGAAAATTTGGAAAGACAGTGAGCTGTACACAGTGACCAGAGGTAAGTTTTAAAGTGGTGTATCTGTTTTGATTTAAGTTGTCTTGTCACCTCTTCTCAGCCCAATCTTTGTTCATGTAGAGTGTCTTCCAGAGGGCTGCAACCTCATCATCTTTTGAAATTATCTGTATGTTTTCCTAAGAGAAATACTACTTCCTAAAGTGTTAAAGACATGCAAAGTCTTTAAAACAGATCATAAGCAAAGGGAAACAGAAAGTTTTATATCTGAAACAGGAAGAATTATGCCAGCTTGGATAGGGAATAAACACAGAGCTGCCTACTGTTGTTGGAAGTCAATAATGACTCAGAATAAGAAGAGAAAGGCATCACAGAACAGAACAGATTGAGAGCTACAATGACAAAAATTTAAAATACATTTTTTTGGTATGAGAAATGCGGAAAAATTTGACAGGGCTCTGATGCTACATTCTGATCAAGAACACAGCAAAAAGAGTCAAAATATGGGTATTGAGTAGTTTAGTTACCCCTCAAAAAAAGAGAATTTCCTTCAAGGAAAGGGAATGAAATCTTGCAATTTCAGTGAGTATCAATTGGGCAAGCTTCAGTCCATGTTCCTGCAAATCATGTCATCCCATTTGCATTCCTGGTTTTCACATCCTATCAATATTTTTTTTTAAATTTAATTTATTTTGTTCCTTCTCTTCTATTTGTTTACATTTCTTTCCTGATTTCAGGGATTTCAACAGGCATCATTTTGGCATGTTTTGGTCTATTTCCCTACACCCAATTCCATCTCAGTACAATTGGTTGCTGTCACTCCATTTAACATTTTCTGGATTTTTCAATTTCATTTTTGATTGACCATGTCTCTGTTCTGGATTGTTTATTCAACTGGAATTCAAGATTTCAAGGAGGATCAATTGGGCAAGATTCGGTCCATACTCCTTCACTTCGTGTCATCCCATTTGCTTTCCTTGTTTTCACATCCTAGCAAATTTTATTTTTTTTTTAATTTTTGAAATTTAATTTCTTTAATTCCTTTTCTTTCTGTCTGTTTACCTTTCTTTCCTGATTTTAGGGATTTCAACAGGAATCATTTTGGCAAGTTTTGGTCTATCTCCCTGCACCCAATTCCATCTCAATACAATTTGTTGTAGTCACTCCATTTCAAATGTGCTGGACTTTTCAATTTCTATTTTGATTGACCATATCTCGATTCTAGAGTGTTTGTTCAACTCAGCCCTCCAATTTCAAGATTTCATTCCCTTTCCTGAAAGGAAGAAGAAAAAATTAGAGTAGATGATAAGACATAGGATAGTATATTTTCATAATGATCCTGGTGTCACACTTGGTAAACTTACAGGAATGATAACTTTAAATGCAGACAGCAAGTGTACCAGGATCACTCTTCTCTTTCTAGACCTGAGAATATTAAGAATGAAGCCTAGTCAAAATAGTCAAGAGTAGTACTTGAAAAAAGTTCATTCTGAAAAAACACACTCTTAATGTGTTTTCAGAATTTTCCATAAAAGATAACATAATCTCTTCAAGCTGTTTTCTGTAACCTTAAGTAGTTAGGACTTTTCTACATTCACTTGTAATTTTTAATTTTGTGTTTTATAATTTGTTCATCCCTGTCTTCCATTATCTAAAAATGTCAGTACATCAAGCAGTTTATTATTTTAATGATGCATATAATGAAATACATATCTGCTATTAATTCAATTCATAATTGTGCTAGATATTGTTAAATTTTCACAAGATCAAGGAATATATAAGAAATATAAATTAATCTGCAAATTCCAAATAATTTTAAGTATTTGCTTTGAATACTTAAACAACACTTAAAAAGGGATCTGTTTTTCCATTTTTCTCAACTCTTTGGATATTTCTGAAAAAAAAATTTTCCTGATACTACATAACACATTTTTTCCTAAAATGAAAAAAAAATTAGACATATTTCTGGTCAGTTAAATCCAGTAATTTTAAATATAGTTTTGTTGTTTTTTTTTTTTTTTGTTACTCATAATATGTGCAATCAAGTTTTATAAGTGTTTTTATTTAGTAAATAAACCAGTCTTAAATCCTCTTGAGCTGTTTTTATACTTTCCCTGGTGAAACAAGAAGGGATGGGGAAGGGAAAAGGAAAGAGAAGAAGAAAGAAATAGAAAGAATATAGTTCAAAGTCTTTGTTTCTTGTTACTGTCAGAGAGAAAGTGCTATATTTACTGGTTCACTAGTTTGTTCAATTGCAGTAATTTTTATGTTCCCTCATGTTAACTTTCTTAAGTGCTCTGTAATAAATTATATCTGAAAGACCACTTTTGAGTTCAGATGTTCTGCTTGTTCTGTGGCACTTTATAAGTCTCTGTCTTTGGTAGTTTATCTAAAATGACTTTCTGAGCTCTCCTTGTTATCAAACTGCAATTTTTGGACACACTGATTGATAACAAAAAAATCATTATGAAACAGCAGGAAATAAAGAAATGTCATTTAACACTGACTTTTTTTGCTCAGCCAGAATAGCACAAAAAATATGCTTTCAAATATTTCAGGAAAGAACCAGTGTTGAAAAAGGGCATTTTTTGGAGTACTTTACAAATTGTAAACTCAAATCAACTTTAAAAATATTAAGTATATTTCTTTCTTTCTGCATACACAATATTTCCTAAGAACATGTACTTCCAACCACTTTCTTGAAAAAAAACCTCAATCCTGAAAACTTTATGCAAATATGGCCCCATTTAGTATTAAGTGTCTGGCTTGTAGCCTAATACTGTGTGCAGTGAAATGGTTATCAAGTTGAATCATCATTTTTCAGATCTCAAGGTTAAAAAGAAATATTTCCTCTGACCATATTTCATGTTTTGAATCTGCATGAATATAAAATACATTGCAGTGCTACTGCATACATCCATGAGTTCCCCATCCCTAAAGTTTAACTATTTTTATGGCCACTGATACATTCTGCCCTTACTGTTAATCTGCTCCTGGTGGATAGCCCACTCCTTACAACTTGTATAAAAATATCTTGGATGATACTACTTTTAAAGATTATTTTACTTAGGTGCTTTTTCCTGGGTATAATTTTGGTTGGATTTTCAGTTGAAAACGTCCGTGAAAAAAATCCTTCTTATTCTTAGGAAAATCAATTATTTGGTCACATAAAGAGCCATAAGAATGTTATGGATCCATTGACATCAAGCAAAAGTGAATTTGTCATAAGATACTTGTCTGAACTAAGGATGTGATCAAGGAATAGTCACAGCCCTGATGACTCCTAGAGAAAATGCATAAGTAAAATTTACCTACAAATAATGGATTTTTACCCATTAAACTTATTCTAAACCTTCCTTTCTTCAGGTACCTGACAGTTTGGAGCACATGAAATGGAAACATTATCCATTTTCTGCCCATCTCTCCTGTACGTATAAATCTGGAATACTATTTTCATCTATTAACTGGCAATCTGAATTGAGAACTATCAGCATATGATCCAAATACTTTCAGGAAGTTTAGGCCCAGTAGATACCTTCACAAAAGTATAGCAGTTGGCTTTTTTGCAGAAGAAAAGTGCTTGTGACTGAAAATATTATTTCCCTTAAATTTTTATTTTAAATTAAATTTTGAGAAGCTAAGAAGTTTCAAAATTATTTGCTTTATTTACAGATCTCAGTTTCAATTAACTTTTGAAATGTCTTTCTAAACTCCAGTCTGAGAAATGTTGCTTATTTCAAATTTCTTTGTGGATAATATGTAAACACTTCAGGACACCTGACTTTCTAGTGAGCATTATTCCATCATGACTGACAGCACAAAGGGCAGCAACAGAAATAGCTTTTGAAAAAGATTTAAGATAAAAGCAATGTCAAGGTACAGCTGGGTAACTGATATCAAGAGACTGAATAGGAAGGTTAATAGATAAGTTTCCTTTGATCGCTTGGAATCAGAGGTTCATGTCTCTTTTTTTTGTTATACACATCGTTGCTTCAAATATAACAACAATTACATGCTTTTGGAGCTCTTACTATGACAAATGTATTTAGAAGGCATTTCTGAGCATCTCTATGGTTTTTTAAATAAATTACATTCCAGAGGACATTTTGGTATAATGTCTTTTGCTGCAAGACATGCCACATATGCTCTTGTAAGATAAGGGAAAAAAATTAATTAACATCTAAATTATGTTAACATGCTAATATTAACATGATAATTAAGCTTAATTAATTTATGAATATTTTATCATAAATCACCCAGTAGTTTTAATAAACTTATTTTTAATATTTTATTAAAATGTATATATAAATACTCCCAAACAGGGTTTAAAAAAATATAATTTAGGAGTCAAATAATTTCTATGGTATGTTAGGATGAACACTGCAGCTGATCACAGAAATATTAGCTGTATTATTTTCATTCTTTGTCTGTTACCTTTCTTGGGTCTTTTAGGTTTTGTCATTTTTGAAGCATTATTTTTTGTTTTTTTAAGATTTTACATATATTTTGCTGTTTATCCATGGTAAATAACCTGGTTTTGGACAGCTAGGTCACATTGTAGAAGACGGTCAGAATTAATGGAGGAAAAAAATCAATGGACATTAGGGCAGGTCTCTGATAACCACATGTAAAAAGACAATATTGTCAATATTTCTTAATATTGGCTGAAAAACTAGAGGCTAGAGCAGAGGGCTTTTCTACAAGTCATCAGCTTTTAGTTCCTTCTTTTATTCAGACTCTTCTGCTCCCAGATTCTTTGCTCAGAGCTATACTTTGCTGCTTGCATTTAAGGGGTTTTTTTTAGTTTTCAATCTATTAGGTACAAATTGTGCTTCCCAAATATCTGTAATAAAAAACACCAATCCAGACCAAAACAGCCATCTTCTTTTTTTTCCCTAGGTACCTGTTTTTCAATAGAGGAGCAGAATGTGCTAACTATATGGACTTAAATTCAATGCACCCAAATGTAGTTTTTGATTGCATAGGAGATGTCCATGAAAGAAATCTTTTAAATGTGTGATTCTCTCCACTGATGCTGGAATGACTGACCACATGTCATATTACCTTAAGAAGATAAATTTAACATCCTTTGAAAGAATGGTCTAAATTATCTGGGATACCTGATCCTATGTGGCAAGGAAGAGACTTAAGACTTCTCTGACTAAGCATAGTGTACAATTATTATATGTCTTAAAATGAATATCCTTTCATGTGCAGAGGAAACCCATTGTCCTATTGGGACCACACAGACAAAGGTGTCCAATCATACTTTTCCTTCTCTACCTTCCCATTTTTAATCATACTTATGTTTTTTAATTATAGTGCAGACCTCACCTTCATTTTTGAAGCAATCCAATCAGGATTTGTGCTGAATACAGGGTTAATGATGCAGAGATTTTTTTGTTGTTGCTGAGAAGGGCTTACACAGAGCCAAGGCCTTTTCTGCTTTTTGTACTTCTACACTGGTGAGAGGGCTGGGGATCCATGAGAGGTTGGGAGGAGACGCTGCCAGGAACAAAGGGATTTTTCAGACCATATGGCATCATGCTCACTGTATAAAGATGGGAGAGAGAAAGAAAACGTGAAAACATTTGGAAAGATGTTTTTTGTCTTCCTAAATAGCTGTTGAATCTGATGGGACTGTGCTGTTCTGGAGAAGGCTGAACACCCGCCTGCCCTTGGGAAGGAGTGATTTAATTCCTTGTTTCGGTTTGCTTGGATGCATGGCTTCTGATTTCTCTTATAAAATGTCTTTATATCAACCCATGGATTTTCTGTTTTTCACTCTTCTGATTGTCTCCCAGTTCCACTGGTGGGGGAATGAAAGACTGGCTGTGTAGTATTTAGTTGCTGGCTGGGGTTAAGCCATGATAACATGTCACACATTCCTTATAAAAACCTGTATTACTGCTATATTTTAAATCAAACTATTTCTCTTACCTATGTTAGATTAGCAATTGGAAGATTCTAAATTATTTAATAAATGCAAATAGTCTCATTCATTCTGAGGAAACCTTATTATTGTGAATAGCTGCTCAATCAAAGAGATGCTTGAATAAGTTTTCCATCTGTGTCTGTGCTGGGGGAACTGATGGGAGTATAATAATTTGAGTGATTTTGACAGTAAAACACCAGAAAAAAAAAGTTTCATTTTAGTACTATTGAAATGCTAATTCCTTGGTATTAGAAGAGTTTAAGTATAGGTTTAGATGTTACACACTTCTATAAGAGTAAGAAAGATTAAGAAAGAAAGTAGGAAAATGTAGCAAGGGCCTCTTCAGTTTTACCCATATAATTTTTCTCATCAGCAATTAAAATCTGATGTATTTTGGAGGAGAGATGTGAAGAACAAACCGTATTGTGACATGTCTCTGCAGGGCAAGTCGTTACCAGTTCACTGACAATTGTTTCAAGTAGCTTTTCGATGGAGGGAAGAAATAGCAATCTTTCATAGGAGTTCTTTCGTATTGATAAATCACTTTCAGCTTCTTGCCTCTAGCAGAAACGATACATCTCTGTCCTTCAAAATTATAACTACTATTCCACAGCAATCTTCCTTGTGTCTGGTGCTATTTTCAAACTATTTACATTATCTGGATGACATAATTTTTCCATGCTGAAGCTGTGAGGCCACTGTTATACTCTTCATTTACTGTGTTCCATAGTTTATGCCTGCTGAAAGTGTTTTATAGAGTTATGTTTAACAAAACTAAAATAAATACACAAAGACAGCACAAATTTTCATTTCCAAACAGAAATATTTCTGTTTCTGGCTGAATGAACATTTTGTTTCAGCTATCCATTTCTTTGAGGGAGCTTGAAGGAAAAGCTGTTCATTTGGAATCTCAGAAGACTTTGGTGAAGGAAAAAAAAGAAGATTGTAGATTTCTGAGTGAAATTACACAGTATTCTCTGATGGCAGCAGAGAAGAATTTGCTTTCCTGGCTAACAATGATTTTTTTTGAGAGAAAAAAATTCTGAAATTAAAAACAAAAAGGTAGGGAAGTTAAAGATGAGTGTGCTGCAAACATATCCAGTTGTCTTATGTTTGACAATTTTTTTATTCAAAAGAGTAGGCAGGTATTTGTATTTTTTTTTCAAACTAATTACTTCAGGGCACTCAGGCCATACAAATTCTCTTTCTTTCTGTTTTTGTCATTCAAAAACAAGAGTAGAGGAAAAGTGTGGAAAGTTAATGGAAATGCATATAATACAGAATAAGAGTCCTATAGGAGAAGTATTGGAATGGTGGTATTAGCAAATTCTTGGACACATGGCCTGGGATATTCTGTCATTTTGCCTTGGTTATTTTATCTGAGATATTTCAAAAGGTGATGTGGATTATTCTTAACCACGGCTGCACAGGTTCTTAACAGGCACTGCACAAAGAACAGTCATGTCACCTACCCCTAGGTCTGGATTTGGTTGTGATAAATAGTGAGAGGGCAGTCACTAAGGAACCACGGTGGAGTGACACTAGATTAACCACAGAAGGAGTTGGTATCACTGGCATGGTTTTAAAAGCTTGCATTCGGGCTTGCATCTCACACTCTGAACATGTTCAACATGTGTTGAATGAGAGGAGTCTGTTCCCTGCTTAGCACTCGAGCTTTTTTAGCAAATGTAGATCGCTACAGAGATTACTTATAAAAACCTGCCATGAGAAGAGAATATATGAGTCAGGAAACAATTATCTAATGAGAAACAAGGGCAAAAACTAAGAGAAAGTCACAAACCAGGTTTAAAACTCCAGAAGTTACTTGACTTATAGATATCTGCAGTTTGGAACCTTGTTTCATGTAAATCCCAGTTATTCCACCAGAAGAAAATGAAGATATCAAAACTTGCACTATTTTATTCAGCTAGATTGAATTAAATATGAAAAACAAAACAAAAAATGCTTAGTCTTACCATGATTTTCATTATTTGCAGGTTATTGCTGCTCATTCTTGAATATTTTTAAGCCACAGAAGCAGTGTGATTTCATAGGAACAAAACTTTCAGTAAAACAGAATAACTTATTTTAATAAAAAGTGCTTTTGCATGATCTTTCACAAAACTCCGAGCTTAAACGGTTCTCCCTGTAAAACAAAATTAGTAAAGGGAAAACTTAAAGGGAAAAATTTTTTTTTTGCTTTTTCTTGTACTCAGTGGGACTCAGGAAAATTTAGAGGTGAGAAATAAACAGCTTTTTGGGAGAAGAGTATGCAAGGAAGATAGAAAAGGTAAAAGATGAAGGGGGGAAATATTGAGGCAAGGAACTTCTAATCTATGGACTAACTGGTTTTAACACTCATTGTACCAACCATCATCTAAGATTTTCAAGCAACTATAACAGTCCAAATTTGGTAGCTTCTTTCATATTAATTTCTACAAATGTATCACAGTAAATTAGATGTCATGATCTTCCATGGTCAAATGAAGTAGCAGTACTGATTAAATTTGAGTTTATTAGTCCTTTCAATCTGTGTAATAAAAGAAATAGCAAACTTTAACTTTTCTTTTGATACGAAAAAAGAAATTACAGACTCACAGATTTAGACTGGAAAAGTCCTCCAAGATCATCAAGCCCAGCCTTTGACTGATCAATATCTTTTCAATTAACCATAGCATTATGTGCCATGTCCAGCTGTGAACACTTCCAGAGATGGTGACTCCACTACTTCCCTGGGCATCCCATTCCAATGCTTGGCAACTCTTTCACTGAAGAAATTCTTCCTGATGTCCAACATTTACCTCTATTGCCACAGCTTGAAGCCATTTCTTCTTGTTTTGTCATTAATTACCTGGGAGGAGAGGCTGCCCCCACCTGACCACAACCTCCTTTCAGGTAATTATAGAGGGTGATAAGATCACTTCTGAGCTTCCTTCTCTCCAGGCTAAACTCCAGCTCCCTCAGTCTCATATGACTCAGTCTCCAGACCTTTCATCACCTCCATTACTCTGCTCTGGGCACACTCCAACACCTCAATGTCTTTCTTGCAGTGAGGGGCTAAAGACTGGACACAGGATTTGAGGTGTGGCTTTACCAGTGCCAAGTAAGGGAGACAAACACTGCCCTGATCCTGCTGTATTCCTGGTCCAACCAAGATGGATGTTGAGTGGGCACACTCTCACTCACACTCAGCTGCTGCTGACCAACACTCCCGGGTCCTTTTCTGCTGGGCCTCTTTCCAGCCACTCTGGCCCCAGTTCATAGAGCTGCATGGGGCTGTTATGACCCAAGGGCAGGACTTGGCACTTGATCTTGTTGAACCTCATACAACTGGCATTGGTCCATTGATCCAGCCTTTCCAGATCTCTCTGCAGAGCCTTCCTACCCTCCAGCAGAACAACACTCCCACCAACTTAGCATTATCTGCAAACTTACTTGAGGCTGCACTCAATCCCCTCATCCAGATCATCAATAAAGATATTGAACAGGACCAGCCCCAGTCCTGAGCCCTGGGGAACCCCACTAGTGGCCAGCCACCAACTGGATATGGCATCATTCACCACCACTGGCTGTTACACTGTTGTATGACTTTGCTTCTGTCTTGGTGTCACACTAGTTTTGTAATATTTTGTAATATTACAAAATATTTTTTAATATTACACTGATATTGTAATATCTTTCCAGAAGACTACAATATAATAACAATGATAGTTATTACTTAGTGGGTGAACTACAACACTTACTTCAAAGATGTGCTTAAGAATTATTTGAGTTTACGTTTCTGGGAAAGTGTAGGCTGCTCTTTTTCGCAAACTAACTACTTTTTTGCCTGGTAAATGTTTATTTTTTCAAAAGAAACATTTCAAAATATTTTGGAGTCAGGTGAACTCATCTTGATATCTCTGTGGCAGCAAAAATTATACATTTTTTCCCTTTTGGAAGTTAAATCAAAATTCCAACATTTCATTGTGCAACAGAAGCAAATTTTCCCTGTTTCTATGAAATGACATATGATGAACTCTTCTCCCTCTATCATGATACTGTACAGCTGGAACACTGTTTTTAAAGGCAGTTACCAATTCCCTGATATACTTATTTCCCTTTTTGGGGACAAAAGCAGATTCCTTTTGAAAATTGTTTATCTGGAAGAGTTATGTAAAATTGAGAATGAATGAAAATATTTCAGTTCTTGGAAGAACAATTTCATATCATTTGATTTGAATGAAAATATTTCAGTTCTTGGAAGAACAGTTTCATATCATTTGATCCTTTTTTTCATCAATGACTACTGTAAAGTTATGCATTTACATACACAGACATTTCAAGGCAAAGATTAGTAAAGATGCTGACAGGTTACTGAATCTTTTAGGTCAAAGATCTGACTTTTAGGTCAAAGACAGTATCCAATATATTGTTGTTGTGTAGTCCTCCAAGATTATGAAATATGAATCATTCATTGTAATACAAGTAAAAATAGTGAAGGTTTTTTCCTAAAAGATGTGCAAATACATCTTGAAATGACATGATAGTTGAGAAATTAAATGTTTATAATGAAGTAATTTTCACAAGCAATATATACTTCAATGAGTCAGGATATTCATGTCTGTCTATGGCGTTCAGCTCCGATTGAAATGGTCAGATATTGAAAGGGTTTGATTTGGGATGAGGTGTAAGAAAATAAAAATGTGCCAGAAATTTTGTAAAAATAGCTGAAACTATAGATTTAAAATTCCTTTCTCATCTGATGGTATATTTAGAATTAAATTATTGACTAATCCAGGTGTATTACAAATGTCTTTTGTGCTTTGTCTGATTATGCAGCTTGTAGAACTTTTATGATAAATGGAAAATTTCATTCTCCTTTAAAGAATTTCTATTTTTTCCTTTTTATAATAAAATCTGTACCCTTACAGATCTCAGAAAACTGTGAGGACAAAGAATCCTTTTTGTTCACATGTGGTTTTATCCTAGGGTTTATAACTCAATTTTATAATATTTTTCCCCCTTCTCATTCATGATTTTTTGTGTGAACCTTCCCAGAGACCATGATTAAAATAATTCCTGAGTTTGAGTAAAATGAACCTTATCATATCCATGAAAGAGTGAGTTGAAGAGGGAAAATTAATTTTGTCATAAAGTTTCAAATTTTTATCAGTCCTAGAAACTTATCTGTAAAAACATGGTGAAGACATCTTAGTTTTCTATACGTTTTGAAAAGAGAGAGAAATAACAGTGAATGCTCTTGAATAAAGGTGCTTTCACTTAAGCAGGAAACAAATATAGCAGAGAGTATTTTATGTGCCATTCTCTTAAACACCTGTCCAACTTTCTCCGCCTCTAACAAAATAATTGTCTAAGCAGAATGGAGGAATAAAAAATGGAAAAATGAAAGAACTGGAGAAAAAGAATTTTACTCTAAGTATATCTGTTATCATAAGACAGTTATCGTAATTTTGCATCTCATATGGTAATGCAGAATGAATTAATGTATAACAGAACGGGTGGCAAGTTTACCAGTTTGATGCACAAATACACAGAGGTTGCAGGGATTTGCTCTACAGAGCAAATGCTCTATATTGTTGAATAATAATTGGTTTGCATCTGCTTAATTTTATTTTCTATTTCTTTTACACAGAAATCTGAATGGCTGCTGAGTTCTCCCATAATTGACTTGTGTATGTGGAAATGTTGGTTCCTAAGGCTTGTTTATATCTGATATTGTTCTTTAATTACTACTCATTTAAATACCAGCAGGTAACGTTATAATTTCTTCTTTTCATGGTAACGATTATAAAAAAAGTCCTTTTTGTTAGTTTTATTAGTTTTGTTAGTCCTTTTGCTTGTTTGTTTGTTTTCCCATTTCTTATTTTTTTCTTTTTCTTCTTCCTCTTCCCTCTTCTTTTCCTTTTCAGTATAATCATAACCTCTTTGGGGGTCCATCACTACTCCTTTCACTGCTACAGCTGTGTGTGGTATCAGGATAGTTCACTGCAGCTCATTGCCCTGAAACCTAAAACATGTAATTCCTGGATGCATGTGTTTGTTGAGAGCCAGTGAACAACTAATTTCTAGCTGAAATATCTATTTGCTTCTGGCATAGCTTAACAGAAAAACTTTTTATTTCTTGGATCCCTTCCACAGCTCTCAAATTGTGACCAAAATTTGAGTAACAGCTGAGATATTTCTCTCTGTAATCTTAGCTTTAGAAACACACATCTGGGAACTCCAAGTACAGAGGCATATGTACAGAAGCATAGAAACATACTCCATTAATGCAAGCAGATCTGCATGGACTAAGGAAAGGCAACTGTAACTTTGGCTTGCAGATTCAGATGGGTTGCAGAGATAAAACCGGTTTTTTTCCTCCTGTAGAATAGAGGCAGAATGAGTTAGGACTGATGGATATTACACTTCAGACATAAAGCCGAATCTTGAGCAGAGTTTCTGATAGGGAAGTACAGGCTGGCAGGGAAGTGTGCATGAATTCCCAGATAAGGCACAAAGCACCTTTTAGGCTGAGTTTTATGCTGTGATGAGGTGCTAATTGCTTCTCACTGAAGTACAGATTGATCTGACACAACTATCCTCCTCCAGTGGACTCTAACCTAATCTGAAGAGGTTCAAGAGCTCAGAAAGAAATGAAAGTGGAGAAATGCGTTTCATTAGTTTCCTCTTTGCTAGTAGCTTTCCCTTGTGATTTAAGTTTGGGAACAGCTGCAAAGGGATTTTAAGATGTATCTGTATGCTTGCCAACATGTGCTCTTGAAGAGATGTGATCGAGTTTTGTAGCAACAAAGAACCTCTAAAGAGAAGCTAATGATTTCAGGTAAAGGCTCTGCATTAATTCCTTTCTGTATACTGTCCTAATGTGAAGAAAATATTCTCATCCCTTTAGCTTAGGTTTGGGGAAATAAGATCTGTTGATTGTATCCCAGTCAACTAGTCCATTCATGCGGAAATAGTGCAAGCATTGCTATACTATACTGTACAGGACGTTCACAGAAACGTCAGACAAAGAGGTCAAATCTCCAGCTCCTTTTTGTATCACATTTTGAAATTATACATCTTGAACTTTAAACTGTGTTGCTCAATGGATGCCTTTTAATCCTCCTAGCTATGACCTGATTGAACTTTTGATGACACTTATGGGGATGTTTTTTGTGGTATGGTTACTAGTAATGTGAATAATTTGTTTTTACATTGTTAGCCACTAATATGATTTACTAATATTAATTGACTAAGTTTGCCTTTTCCTTCTGTCTTTACGTCTCACAATATCTTTGTGTTTATTAAAAAGTGGTATTTTTATAAAGCTATGTCAACATCAAGTGTGTTTATATGACATTTGGGAGCAATATGAATGTCCGGTATTGTTACAGGAAAAAGTGTTGCTGTGAAATTTTTGTCTTTTCAGACCAATTGGGAAATAGCACTGGAAATAATGTTAGTTTTGAGGCTGCATGCACAGTTTTTTCTTTCAATAATGCCAGCAGTCTGACCTTGTATGTGCACCAACATTTCAGAAATGAAAAATAAGGAAACACAAAAGGTGAGAAATTAGGTACCTAGGTGTGGTGTTTCTGCAGTCCTTGTTATTTTAGCTACATTGGTTCAACTCTCTCTAATATAAATGCTTCAAATGTGAACTGCCCCAGTTCCTGAAGACAGTCAAAAAGTTGATCATTTTAAAGGAAACAGTGCCGTGAACTGATATGGAAAGGAGAGAAAAACAATCCTCCTCTGACAAAAAAAATCTACAGCACTACTAAAACTTATTTCTTACAATAGTCAATGCTGACATTTAATGCTTTTGTTGCTCCTGGATATAGTGTAAAAAGTAGGGAATGTAGCATTTTATTAACTTTCTGTGACCCATCATTGCTTGATTTTGGTACAGAAAGGTGTAATGAAACATGCACCAAGGGAGCTAGAGAAGACAAAGCTTTGAAAGACAAATCATAAAAGAACAACTTTTTACTGCAATGGTATTAGAAGTCCTTTGTGGCAAAGCAAAAAAAAAAGAAACAAAAACCCTGTGTGAGATCTTTAAGAAATATCTGATGTTGGAAAGAAAGTGCCCTGCAAAGGGAGTGTAGGAAGGACAAATCCCTTCGATTTGTCTGCAGTTGCCTTGCGCTTACTGGTTTGCTTGTTAAACTGCACAATGTGGTCACAATCTCAGCTGCTATGGTGAACAGTCCTCTGAAAGAGCCGAATCCAGAGTCTTTACAAGCCATTACAAAGATCCTTTGCTTCTAGTGTTCGTTTCTGTATGAGTACTCAGGATAGATTTAGATTAGTTCTATTGTCTGATGTTTACAAAGTTTAAGCACGTGAAAATTTAGCATGGCTTCACCTAACGAGCTGAATAGAGAAAAGCAAAGACGTTTTTTTCCCCACTAATTCTATTCCCTCTTCTCCACTGCGGCACAGACTACACTCAACTAATGATCATGGTACTACATTCTTATCTAAAGGGCTCCTATTTACACTAGTCAAAAAATCTTTTTGGTTGAGTATGAATCTTTATTCAAAAAAAATACATATCGTTCTGCATTTGGCCTTCTAAATGGGTTTAAAAGCATCTGCTGTATGTTGCAAATGACCTCTGCTGATGCAGAAGTGGACAGGCAAAGGGAGAGATAGTTTTGGGGCTTTTTTATAGATAAGTGCTTCAGATTTCAGATTCTTGTACTGAGTTTTCCTCTGTAGCCTTGAGCAAAGTGCTCAGCATCCCTTCTTTCTAGCAATCCTCCAGTCACTCTGCGTCTGAACCTGGTATTAGAATCATGACAGAGAAAGGTCAAGCTTGGATACTCTTAAACCATCTCAGAGTAACGGCAAAACTTCTGATTATACTTTGCCTTGAATTTTCAATTTCATTCCTTGTAAATTGGGTCCAAATTTTTGGAGAAATTCAGGATTTGAAAGTTGATGACCATTTTTCAGAATAGTTAATTTTCTGTTGAGTACCTATACAGCTTGCTGGATTTTCAGTGGCTCTGTCAGCAAGCTGCAGCTGCCACTGAGAGCTATTGAAAATCTGCTCACATCATTAAGGTACTTGAAAGTGATCTTTAATATCTTGAAATGATAGAATTACAGACTATAAGAAAGATGTATCATTCCTCACAGTGCACTGTGTTACTCCCTTGGCGTTTTGGAATAATGATGTTAATAGCTGCTGCAGAACCCAGTCATGTGAAAGCAATGGTTCTGGCATTAATTGTGCTTAAACAAAGAGTTTTAGTGTAGACCATTGAGAGCTGTCCTCAGTAAATTACACTCAGGCTCTATATATCTCTTTAACTCTCCCTGGCTACTGGCAGCCAACTTGCTTGCCATCTGCTGTTTTCCACAGATTAAGGCTGCTCTCAGTTTCTAGAAAGCTAAATAAGGTTTTTGGTAAAATTGCCTGCTAACTGCAGATGTGGTCTTCTTAAGGGCTGCACGGGATTCACAAAAACGTGATCAAAGTTTGGTAAAGAATAGAGAAAAATTCCAGATGGTAAGTAGTGTCAGCCATCCTTAAACATGAATATTTGTATGCAATGAAGAAAAAAAGCTGCCCAAGAGTCATAAGCACAATAACACTATCATTTGTTGATGTGCAGATTAACAATCTCACTTTCTCAGTGTTCTGAGTTGCAATGAACTGAAAACCACAATGACCTCGCTAAACCACCTGAACATTTTTTTCAATGCAAACTATCAAACTATTATTACATGTGACTCAAAAGTATCCTCACCTTGGGGCCCAATCTTGACTCAGGTTCTTAGAATGAATTTTTTAGTTTAAATATAAAGGACAACTAAGAAGATGAACTGCTCCTATGTTATAGCTTGTTTCATCTTTTCTTTTGTGTTATTCCTTTCTGTTCTCCATCATGTTTTCCTTTAAAGCCTTTATTTTCTTTCCCTTCAAAGCATTTCAGTTTTCTCTCCACTGCCACTTCCAACAGCTTTCTTTCTGTTTAAAACTTCTGATATTTTTCCACACTGGTCCCACAGTCTAGCAATAAGTTTCTTTGGAGAAACACTGGACAGCTCAGCCTGTTTATTGATGAAGAAATGAGGAACTTTTAACAGATGTCAGACTGAATCCAATAGTTAAGTCTGCAGTAAAATCAGCTTCCCAGGCAAAAAATCCCTAGGTGTACAGACTCATATGAAGACTAATTTTATGTGGATTTGATGGAAGGAAATTCAATTATTATCATCAAATAATGTGTATCTAATAATCATTGACCTTTTGGCAGATGTTCCTCTTCCAAATTTTTGTAAGGTATTACGAACCACTAAGAATACTTGTGAAAAATTATGAGAGCCACAAAAAATTATGAAATGAATTTGTATTTATTTAAAAATAATTGTTTAAATTGTTTCCTAATTTCCATCTCTGATACAAACTCAGATGTTGCCCAAGATATGTTTAAGATGGGAAGCCTACCTCAAAAAACTTTTGAAAACTTCTGAATTATTTTTGACAAAATTGCCTGGTTTTTAAAAATATTCTCACACAGTGAAAGCTCTGAAAATACTGATCATTTGGCAAAGTGAGATGTACATTTTTACCACAGATTATTGAAGAACATTTTGAGTTGGAAGGGGCCCATAAGTATCATTGAGACCAACTCTCGAGTGGTCCATATGGGCTCAAACCTACAACCTCGGTGTTAGGTCACTGTGCTCTAACCTGCAATACATGACAACTTAGAACTCAAGGTAGTTTGGAGAAATGCACTTACAAATGTTTTTTTCTCTATATTCCTATTCCTAAAAGCCAAGTTACCTTGTTGATATGCTTGAAGGAATTGAGGAGTTAAGCTTTACATTAGGAGAAAATTTATAAGTCCGCAGTTGAATATGCAAAAATCCTTGGAAATATTTCCTGTGTAACTAGAAAACTTTTTTTGTGTGTGTGTTAATGAAAACAGTAGACTTTCAGTCATGCCAAATGACTATTCTTAGGAATTGTCTTTCTCTCACTGAACAAGGTGGGGAGCTTTCTTTCCGCAGACAGATGAGGAAATGACTGAATTGCTCATCTGTTGGCACAACTGCAGCAAAAATAAGGGCTTGAAATATTAGATTCCTATTCTGAGGCATTTCAGCGTGTGCATAACTTTGCTCACACTTGTAATTTCATTCAGTGTTATAAAAAAATTGCATCCTCTGGACTTCATTGGATATTTGTTTTTATTTTCTGCATGAAGAAACATTGTCATCTACTTTGTATTTCCCCTAAAATCTGACATGCAAATCTATTCTATTTGAAGGTCCCTAGTAGAACTTCTGCAAAATTCAGGGCTTTCAACAGTAAACAGAATAAATGCCCACAAAATGATTTATGTCATCTTAAGGTCTCATGGCTTTGACCAATAGGCTGCATAAAGGCATACAAAAATGATTTATGCCTCTTAAATTCCCCTGGTAAGAGAATAAGAAGGAAACATGGAAAATTGAGGCACTTCTCCTTGAGTATAAATGTCCACTAGGGCAGGAAGGGACATGGTCAACATTGAAAATGTTTCTGGTTAATATTGGAGAAAGAATTTCACTTTCCTATGGATATATGCTTTAATTGTAAAGATTTCAGTCATGTCTGGTAACCAAACTCTTACTCATCTCCATAGATATCATATACATCAGTGAAAGTTTGGAGGTAAAGGAAACTAACTATACATAGAATGTTTATAGGACTTACAATTTCCTCCTCACCTTAATCTAAAACATAGAAATAACCTTCCTTCAAGAAATATCTGTGCAGTCTTGCATTTCTGAAATTGTCTCCAAGGTACTCACAATTTAGAACTGAGTATAGCAAATCTGGGAATCTGTTCAGCATTTTGTTATGTTTTAATCTAGAGCCACATTAGAATATGGTAGTAAAAAGTGAAGCTATGAATGTAGCTAAGT
>VWZV01006581.1:0-80210 GCA_013397155.1 Irena cyanogastra
AAACCATCCCATGATTCTCTGATGATTCTGTACAGAAATAGGGGAACATCATGCACTCATATCACTGTTATTTTCTGTTCTTTGCTTTTTTCTGTCTAGCTCCAAACAACTGTTATTTCCCACAATGCCATACCTGAATGTCAAAATCTTGTTGGTCTATTACTCATTTGATTTTTTAAAAATATTATTTAAACATGCTAGGAATACAACAGCAATAATTTCTCATGAACATGATTTCCTTTTTTCTTTGCATTTCTAGATCTGTGAAAAGTAAGGAAGCATTGCTTTGATACATAGAGGAAGCAAAATATCTGTTTAGTTTGCTGAAGACCATGTAGGGAATCTCGTTTTAGCAATGGACTCATCTCTCTTTAACTGAGTATTTGAGAAATTGTGGGCAAAATTGTGCCTTAAAGGCAAAGCTCTGAAGCCATATCTGTGTGGAAGAAAGGGAGACCTAAGAACAAAAAAGTCTTTTTCATTTGGAGTTCACTTTGTATTATCTGGGAAGCACATTTTGCAGTGGGAAGGCTGCCAAAAGCCTGGCTGTGTAGTAAATAAACATTTTGGGGGAAAGCTGGCTGAGAGAGGATGGTTGGTGAAGGAGGATCTGAATGTCTGGTTATTCCTTTATTTATCCAGGTGAATTCTGACCTTGTATAAGACACCTTTATTTGTATGGTGGATAACTGATCCAAGTTCATCCTCCTGGATCCCTGGAAGTGCCCAAGGCCAAGCTGGATGGGGCTTGGAGCACCCTGGGGCAGTGGAAGTGGCCAGGGATGGGACTGGATGAGATTTATGGTCCCTTCCAACCCAAACCATTCTATCAGAATCAAATGAACCAATCTTGTGCCATGGCTGCAGGTGCAGACTGGTCCTGCTCTGAAATGGGGTCTGAGGGAGCTCCATCCCACAGGGAGAGAGCAGCAAATCCCAGCTGAGTGGGAACTGCTCAGGAGGGGAATTGTCACACACAAAGGGGACAAGATGTGGCTTTGTAGGTTAAAAGGATCACAGAAACGTGTCTTGGCAGAAGTCAGACCCCTCTATCTGCTGTGCTCTGTGGATTTTTGGGATTCTGATTACAAAAGGAGGATGCCAGGACCTTCCCTGGCTGGTGCTCTGGGTGGAATTCAAGACCAACAACTTCTCTCACTTGGATCAAACTGTGCCTTACCGTGCTGGGTTCCACTCGGCAGAGCTCCTGCTGCAATAACTGCTGGAATTTGACTGCTTCCCTTGGCACACCCGCCCTGCTGGGGGGCACAAATATCCTCTGGGGGCTGCCCTGAGGGAGCCTCAGCCCAGCACGTGCTGGGTCAGGCCCAGATTTAGAGCTGGGTTTTGCCAGTCTCACCATCCCAGGCTGCTGGAGCTGGGAGTTGATTAAAGCGTGGCTCTCGCTGGGATCATTCATCCATCCCATGCTGAAATCCCTGGGAACAACAGAGCTCTGCTTGACACTGTATGTGCTGTGCCCCCTGAAAGAATTTGTAGGAAATTTTTAAGTCATTGACTTTGCTATTGTGAGAACTGCATCATGTGGAGAGCTCACTTTTTATACATTTATTTCTATACATTAACTCAGTGACAACTAATGGAAAAAAAAGTGTGTTGCTTTTAAAATAAAGCCTAATTTAAAAAAAAACGAACCCAAACCTATTTGCTTTGTAATGTTAACAGAGAAATTATCCTCCCTTTTGCTAGCAGAGGCATGGTGCTGAGAAATTTTTCCCTCTTTCTCTTCCCCCCTCCTTTTTTCTGGACTTTTCAGGAAGTCCAGGTGCATCCACGGAGCTGAAACGTATTTCACTTTCCTCACTAGCTCGGGGAAGATAAAGCTAAAATCCTTTTGCTGGCCATAAGCAAATAAATAAACAAAGGATGTTGAAGTATGTGTGGCATCCTGCTTTCCCTGAGCAGGCAGTGTAAACAAACAGAGCAGCCTTTTTTCTCCCTCCTGCTGCAGAACTTTGCCAATTGATTCTGGGGTAGGAATATTAACACATGCCCGCTCCCAAATGTGATACCCTTTGGGGTCTTGGAGATGAGCTCCTCTGAAGTGCTTTTTTCTTCGGCTGCCTGACAAGGTTTTTGGCTCCACTTCAGTCTGGTAAGGAGACAGCTGCTCAACTTCTGACACAAATGAAGAAAATTGATGAGATGCCATCTCCAAAATTCCCTTTTTCCTGGCAGGCACTTCTAGGCTGAGTGCTAGGAGTCACTCAAAGGTTTGGGATTTTTTTATTTTTTAACCTTAGTTAGGGCAGGATTTGGAGTTTGCTTTGTTGGCTGGGCTGTTTCTAATAGTGCTCAAGAAATGCGTAGAAACTGAATCTTTGGAAATGTGAACAAGAATCTCAGAATTTACGCTTCCACTTCCACAGCTTGTTTGCTGTTGTGAATTATATCCATGGGTTTGCATAATTCTGAGCAATTTATTTATCTCTGTGTGTTGTGGAAATGCAGGTGACCAAACCTCCAGGGGGGGCCCTGTAAGGAGGGGTCTTCTTGGGATGTTTCTGTGAGTCTGGGTTTTCCCAGGATATTTTTTTAGGAGGGTAGAGATGTGGTTGTGTGACCAAGAGGAATAATGTCAGCAGCTCCCAGAATTTGTGTGCCCACTGTGAAATTCCTCTGTTCCTCTCTCGAGTGGGAGATGCTCTCAGGATTTTGCAGGCCACTCATTACGGGGAAAATGTGTTTATTTTTCAGCTGAGCACAAAGGAAACTCCTCTCATTGTGCTTCACTGCCATTCTCCTCACTATAACAGAAACTACATTTTCCATGTTCCTCTTGAACTATTTCCTCTGAGTTTCATCTACAAAAGACCTCAGCTGTGTAAAGTGCACCTTCAGTCCTGTCTGGCTAAAAAAGCATTAAATTTATTGCATTGCGATCCTGTTACATTAGAAACAAACCCCTGTGCTAGTCCAGCTTTAGATTTTATGTCACTTCATGATTATCTGTATTGTGGCAAAGGCTTTGGGTTTGACACACGGTTTGCTGTTCCTTTTTAAACCTCCCTGGAAAAGCAGCCATGGAAAGCTCTGAATAATGCACATGACATATGCTGCCTGTCTCTCAGAGGGAACTGAAGAACCTGACAGCAATTTGCATTTTTGGAGCTGCAGAAGAGACACGGGAAACTTTAGGCAGGAGTTTTTGGGACTCTGAGGTCAAACCAAGAAGAGGAGTTCAGAGAGGCTCCAGCAGAGATGGGAATTGGATGGAGAACAGAGGATGGAGCACAGAGCTGGCCTGAAATGAAATATAATCCAGTTGATGTCACTATAAGTTCATAAAGACATCGTTTTCCTTGGGATGGTAACACCTGGGTCCTGTTTGGCCAACTTAGAGGAACAGGCACAGGATCTCCTGGCTGTCCATGCTGGGAAATGCTAATAGAGGTGGGGCTGCTGATTTCTCATGGCAGTGAATGATGGCTCAGTGCTCACCTGAGCTGTTTTCTTTCTTAGAGGTGGAATTATTAATTAGCATCAATTTTCATTGGTCTCTGCTCTTGTTACTCAGCACTTCCTGAAACCTTGTGGGAGATGGGTGATTCCTTTACAGGAGCTCAAAGGAGAGCACACAGTGATAAGAATGCCTTGTTTATTTAAATCAGGGAAAAAAGCCTTAACCAAATATAAAATATAATCAAATATGGTTTGGGTTGGAAATGACCTTAAAGCTCATCCATTTCACCTCCTGCCATGGCAGGGAAACCTCCCACTATCCTAGGGTACTCCAAGTCCTGTCCAGCCTGGCCTTGGGCACTGCCAGGGATCCAGGGGCAGCCACAGCTGCTCTGGGTACCCTGTGCCAGGGCCTGCCCACCCTCACAGGGAACAATTCCTTCCCAATATCAAATTCTTTGTTGAAGCCTGGCTGTTATTAATCCAGTATTTTGTAGAGGCAGCCAGGCATGAGCAACTCTGAGAGAAAAAGATTAAATAACAAATTAAGTGAGGTTTGGGTTTTGGTTTTTCTTAATAAAAGAAATTAATTTACAAGAATCAAATACTGCAACCCCAAACCCCATTTTCACTTCCATTCTTCATTGCAAGCTGGTGACAGGCACAATCAAAAATTCCACTCTTCTGAGGAATTTTTGGATGAATTCTCCAGTCAGCTCATGGAATGGCATTTGGAGGTGGCTGCTGTGTGACAAGAGAGGCTGTGAGGACACTGCTGTCCCTCCCTGCCTCATCCCAACACCACCAGCTTTGCATCCACTAGTGACTGACATGGGATATTCTTGGACTGTACTAACTGGGAGCCAGTTTTGATGTTTTCATCTCAAACAAGCCCAGTTTTGTTGTTGTTGTTCTGGTTTTTGTCCGGCTGGGCTCTCCCGGAGCGGAGGGCTTGGTTTGCAGCTCGTGCAGGTGGGAGCACAGGACTCGTGCAGCAGAATTTACCTTTTTTAAAAATATTCCTGCAGCTCCTTTGTCTCTTGGCAACTGCAAAAATAACTCCATCAAGAATAAACCTGCAAACAAGGGTGAAAAAGCAGAACTGTGTGAAGACATGAAATAGTCTTGTTTAAATAGTGCTGGAAAGCTATTTCCTCCCCCTGTACCCTTCCAAGGCTGGAATGATGTGCTCTGATTCTTAAACACAAATCCTGACTTGCATAAATTCAGAGATTTCATCTCTGCAGAGCTGCAAATTGCTGGGATAGTAATACCTGGATATTTTATGGCACATCCTTAAGTCAATAGGCAAAAGGGTTCTGAATAAAAGCCTTAAAATTACCTCATGAATTATTAACTCTTCCCTGTATTACCTTTGAATTATAAAAGCCTGGAAAAATAGGAAGGAGAATTGAAAACATCAATCTCAGGTTCCTTAAAAACGTAATACTGATCATTTGAGCAGTGTACAAATCTTTTATTAAAGATAAAGAGGAAGCCATACTTTTTTATTAACTCCAGGATATGTTCAATCCACATGATTAAAAATCTCATTACTAACTCAAGTCAGGGAAGTGATTTATTGCTGAAACAAAACAGGGGGTGTTTTGCTGCCCAAAGCTGTATTTATGGTGAGAAAACCCTCTCAATTTGTATCTCCTTTTCTGGGTTAGTTATTTCTAAGGGTGAATTGGCTTTTCCTGGGAATGATGGAGTTTCACTCCAGCCCGCAGCTGCAACACTGCTACCTTAAGAGGCAAAGCCTGAAGTAAAATTATAGGTACCAAGAGATATTTTCCTCTAGTAAATTCAGCTGGAGCAAATGATTTTGTCTGATTAGGTAATAGGATGTGCAGAAAAAAAAAATCAGGATTTTATACATAGTTACCATTCAAATGGAGCTAATTCTGTAAAGCAAGTGTAGATATTTTAGGGCTTCTTTGTGTATAACATATACTAATATTTCCTGATCACTGTAGTAGGGATGTACTGTTCTAAAGGAGCCCTTGAAGTCTCATTTTACAATGAGAAAAAAATGATCAACCCAATGACATTTTTTCCCAGAAATACCATTCTAATTTGGGAGGTACATCTACAGATCACAGACAATAGTTTTGTCCTGCTATACCTGAAGCAGGTCAAATATTTTGTGTTGTGTTGGGCAGCCCTATGGGTGAATTGTCCTCGACATCTTAGACACTGAATTATGCCCAGCACAAGTTCCAGGACTATTTATATTCCACCCCACAATGTAAAATGGAGATAATCTGAATTTATTTACGTCACAGCAGCTGTGGAGAAACTGGGTTAGGCACACTTGCATATAAAGACAAGACATTAAATGGTGCCATCAATTCCTGCAAGCCAGCAGAAATAGCTTTTCTCTTCCTGATAACCATGCCTGGATGGCTCCCAAGGCTGAGAGCGAGTTTTGCACATCCCACAGGAAGTTTGGATTCTCTCCTGCGCCGTGGGTGGAAAATGCCTGGTATTATGGTGACAGGTGCAATAGGTATTGAAACGTAAACCTTCCCTGCTCCTGGGGAACATATTGCCAGTCCTGGGCTCTGCTCCAGAGGGGTGTTTTGGGAGAAATTACAGATCTTGAGGTAGAGAAACAGTTCTGGAAATAGGTTGCCTTCAAAAAATTTGGCAGCTTTTCAGCCGTTCAAAATGTTAGGAGTGGGGAAGATGGAGCTGGGATGCTCAGGGAGCAGTGAAAGGGGGATTGTGGGTTGTAAAGGTGTGGCAGAGATCTGGGGCTCATACCCCACTCATGGAGGGGTTCTGGTGGAACCCTGGTCACTGAGAATTTGAGACTTTCTCTGCTGCCAGGCACTGACCCCCAAGAGAACACTGCNTTGGCAGAAAAAGAAGCAAAGACTCTGCAGGGTTCCTGTGGCAGTTGGCACAACCATGGTAAATGGGTTTGTTGGGTGCCTGGACTCATCTCCCTTGTTGTATTTTCCTCTGGGTTCTGGGTTTGATGCACTGAGTAACTTTCACTTGCCAGCCTCAAAACTTCAACTGTTAAAATACAGCCAAGGTGTGAGAGTGTTTGCAGCTTCTTCATTTGAAACTCTGTCCTGATGGTCTCAGCAGAGACCCCAAGTAAAACTGTGTACATGTGAGGTGGGAAAGTACTGAGGGGACTTTTTCCAGAGGGTGGGATGGAAAACCTGTTTTCTAGGACTAACCATGGAATGGTGTGGGTTGGAAGAGACCTTAAAGATCACCCAGTGCCACCCCCTTCCATGGGAAGGGACACCTTCCACTATCCCAGCTTGTTCCAGGCCCTGTCCAGGACACTGCCAGGGATCCAGGGGCAGCCAGATATTCTCTGGAATATCTGAAGGAGGACATCTTCAGCTTCCAGAAGGACCTAGGCATTCCAGGGAGATCTCAGCAGCCACAGGGCTGTCAGCACGTCCCTCAGGCTTTGTTCTCTGTGAAGTAAATATTCCCTTCTCAGTAAATGTTCTCTGTGAATTTGCAGCCTTAAATCTGCTGTGTAATTGTGTCTTCAACTTGGGAAGTGCTGGGATATCAGGAATTAGAGATGGGGTTCATCTCCTGCCTGTATTTGCCCCGTGCTAATTAAGCCATGTGACTGTGTTAGGAAGAGCAAAGCAAGAAAAATTCCCTTAAACCATTAAAAAAAAAAAAACTCCCTTAAATCTATCTCCATAGTGGGCTTTGCTGTCATAATTATGGCAGTTGAGGGAGGCTCCTCAAGAGAATAAGAACTTGTTTTCTCTGGGAAATATGCTTTCCTGTCTTTTTTCCTGCTCTATTTGCTCGTGAGCGTTGCTGTGTTTTCATTCCCATCTGGAAGGCACAATCTCCCCCTGAAACCTCTGTCACAGCTGCAGGAAACAGCCCCAGAGTAGGTGATGATGAACACATCCAACGTCTGATGATGGTCAACTAGGAGCTCTCAAGCTCCTACTCCCTCACTGGAGGAATTCCTGTCTGTAAATCCATTATACACCAATATCTGCTCAGCCTGAATCTTCCAGGATTTCTCCAGCTTTCACAGGAGTGTTTTAGGTTGGGTTGGGAGTGTCATGTCCATGTTTCCATGCTTGGGGAGGCACCTTGGGGACCCCCAGCAGCAATATTTTGCTTCATTGGGATGCTGCTGTTGGCTGTCAGGGCTCACTAATGCAAACAGAGGTTGGGCTATTCCTTGTGTTGTGTTGAGAATGAAAAAAACATGAATTAGGCAAGATGAATTTAAAAAATATATGCTGATGTATTTGGTATGCTGATTGGGATAACTGCTCAGTTTGGAGCTTATATGGATTTTGTTTTTCAGGAATATGCTTTGCAACTCACAGCCCAAATTCCTGCAACGTGGATTTCATCTGCCAGACCCTGATTTTTCTGTTCATAAATCCTTGGAGAGTTTGCAATTTGTGATTTGGCTTGAGTTTAACTTCACTGTGCTGCAACTGCAACGTAAATTTATCGTGCAGGTTATCGGAAAATCTGATTTGGAAAATCTGAGGGAAAGGCAACAGCTTGAAAAAGGAATGGGAAAAAATCACAGAGCTAAATAGGCACCCAAATAGTCTGCCTAACAACTCTCAAAGTGATAAGTTTGGATTAGGGTCTAATTTACAGCTTCTATATATTATAACTTTTCCCGTGGAACACCAAGTTGATGTCAATGATTTGACATTGCTTTCAAAAAGTACAATTACAGTATATTCCACAGAAGAGTTACGTTTCAGAGGAGCCCTTTGTTAGGCTTGGGAATAAGTTTGACACAGCTTGGTTCAGAGCTGAGTATTTCACTTTTTTCCCCCAAATCATTGTTCAATAAGATGCTCAAAAGACAAAAAGTTCATCTATCAAAATGGAATTTAATTGGATTTATTTGTGTCTTGCCTGTATTTTATGTGGAGAGATTGGGAAGTATGAAAAGTTTTCCAGGTCAAGGCTGGAATATGTGCCAGACCTGAAGAGGTGCATCTCTGATAGGTGTGTGATAACTCAAGAAACACCACAAATACCCTAAAAACAGAGCTGTGAAGAAGAGCGGGGTGTTGAAAAGGAATTAAAATGTGTATTTTTGTGAACGTCTGCGTCGTGTGAGAACAGATCCCTTCAGATCTGGCCTCTTTGTGGGGAGAGCTGTGAGAAGGGCTCTTTGTTCAGCCTTTACCTGGTGCCTTCTCAAATATCCCTGTGGCTTTTCAGCCTGGGTTTGTGTCTTGGTATGAGCCCCGGGGCTATAGATGGTTCTGGCTTTCACCTCGTCCCGTGCCAGCACAATTCCTTCCTGAAAGCAGGGCTGGGAAAAGCAAAGTCTGAAATGGAAAACAATACAGATAATGTATATAAAATCCTATATTATAGAGGGTCTTCCTGCTGTTCTTCACCCCAAATGTGCTTTTTTGGGGGACAGCCACAGGGAAATGTTCACATTCTGTTGTATAAGTGAAGTGTGGGGCCATGAAGTGCCTTATCCTGACCATGGCAAAATAAGGGTTCTGTTTAAAAAAAAAACCACTTAAATATGGAAACAAGGCCTCCTATGGAGAGTTTAAGCAGATTAAGCAGGTAACTCCTGGTATTTCTTATGGAAAACTTTACATCTTCAACTCCTCTGCTTTAGCTGAAGGCTAAACCTGCTCAAACTCACCCCTGGTGATTAATGTGTAGGAGATACTCACATATCTTCTTCCAACCAGTGTTCTCAGGTGGTTTGTGGCTGTAAGGATGTGTGTAACATTCCAAATTCTCGTGGCAGCACCTTTTCCCTCTCCAGTTCAATACTGAGAGTAGAAGAATGATGAAGAGCTGCATTTTAATTCCTGTATTCCGGTGGTGAAAACCTCCTGATTGTCAGGACATTCCCCACAGCTCTGGAGAGCCCCTCTTGTGTGACATGGGACTGAACTGACATAAAAGGGAAAAAAAAAGTCACAAACACAAGATTCTGCATGAAACCTCATTCTAGAGTGTTTTTTAGTTCTGAACACGAAACTGGGATGATGCTGAGTTCCAGGCTCAGCTGGGAGAGGTGATGTGCAGTGTGGCAGCTGGGTCAGTCCTGCACTGTTCCCTGCCCCATTTTGGGAATCCCACAACCTGCCTGACAGCAGGCACTTTAGGAATTCTAGGATTATCTGCTCCTTTTGGGTTTACTGCCCTAAAAGTGATGCCATATTTTGACAGATGGTGTCAGCTTCGCCACAGATCTAAGATGATCTCAAGAAGATAGTGGCTTAAAATTACAAACTTTGGGGACAAAACAGTGAAAACAAATAATAATAATCCCTGTTAATACCATCCTCACAATACTCTGCTTTATTTGCTTTTATTTCCCCACAGTTCTCAGCTCTTTGGGATTGATGTCTGTCTCTAACATGTTCTGAAGGACATTTCCTGGAGTGCTTCAGGAGCAGAGATCCCCACCTTGCCATGATTTGCTTTAGGAATTAGGTGATTCCTTCAAATTCCCTCCGTGGCACTGCTTTGGTGTAAAGGTGCTAAAGCAGCAGCTTAATGAGGTGATTATAATTAATATTACACAGGGGTTTAGAGCCCTCAGGCGGGAGTCTCAGCACTGTGGTCTAACTCTTGATTTAAGGGAACATCTCGAATACATTATTTACATCAGATATTAGACCTGCTGTGCCAGTGACTGTGAGCCAGGGGATTTATTAGCACCTGATCTATTTATTTGGAAGGAATTCTGTGTAATGAGCAAAGCTACAAGCTCAGTTTGGAAAGAAATAGATGTTAATATCAGATAAATGATAGATAGGTTCAGCCTGGCTCCTGGAGAGATCAGGGCAAACGCTCTGCTGGAGATTTAATGTTAATTCAAGGGTATTTTAGGATCCCACCCCCAGTCTCGTGATACATTGGGCTTCTGGAATCTCATTGCAGAGGTATCCTGGGTTTTGAGATACTTCAGCTCTTCTTGTGTTTGGTGGAATACACTGGGCTCACTTTGTGTTCAAGTAGCGGCCAGAGCTTTAACCCTTTTTGTTCCTTGATGAATGAAACCATTTGTGGCTGTGAGATGGGATGGGCATACAGATCCCCAGGTGCAGCTTTCAGCTCAAATGAGGGTTATTGAGTCCAGCTGATGAAAACCTCAATGTTCTGCAGGTCCCCAAAGGGCTTTCGGTGGAAGGTGATACTGGTTTGACCTAATTTTAAACATCCAGTTTTTTAATCTTGAATGTCTATGAAGTTCTTTGGTTTTTCCTGTTAATATTTGGCATTATTCCTACTGATCATATGGGCAGTTTTTGAGGTAAGTCTAAGCAAGTTTTTCTCTACAACCCCTGGCAGGAGGTTGTGGTGAGATGGGAGTTGGCCTCTTCTCTTGGACAACCAGTGATAGTGATGCCTCAGGTTTTGCTTTTCTATTTTCCAGACTCTGTGCTGCTTTAGTGTGCAGTTCTGAGCTCCATATTCAGTGTTGCTCAGCTCTCTGCACAGAGCAGGGAGACAAAACAATTCCTTCTCCAGCTGGGGACCAAGGACAAATGACCCAAATCTCAGGCCAAGAGCACAAACACCGTGGGCTGGAGAGAGAAAAACAAGCAGGGTGGGAGTACAGAAGCTAAAGCTGGAATTGGACAATTCACTCCAAGGTGCAAATGGAGCAGAACTGATGACAGTGACAGAGCCCGTGCCCGGGTGTGCATTTTGTGCCCATTTTGGTTCCCCTTGGGTGCAGCCCTGGCTGGGCTCTTGTGCTGCCCAAGGTGGATTCATGGAGGAAATCCTTTTAATAAATCCCTGCTTTATTCTGGAGCTCTGTCCAGCCTCTGCTCTAGGGCAGCCTTCTCGAGGCATCAATAAGGCGAAGAGAAATATTTTCACCAGGGGGAGACCTGGGTTGGACATTAGGAAACAATTCTTCAGTGAAAGACTGATCAGGTGTTGGAAGGGGAAATGGTGGAGTCACCATCCCTGGAAACCTTCAAAAAATGAGCAGATGTGGCACTTGGTGAATGGTATGGTTTAGTGGGGATGTTTGGTCCAAGGTTGGACTTGGTGGTCTTGGAGGTGTTTTCCAACCTGAGTGATTCTGTGCTGTGATATCCAAAAGGACCAACAAGTGGAATAACTGTAGGAAATGTGGGAAAAGCCTGAATGTAGTAATGCTGAATCCTGATCCAGAAGGTGCCTTTATGTCTGCCACAAATGTTGCATGAACACCTTGTAAATCCTGGATCTGGGCTTGTGTGGCAACTTTCCTGGATTAAGATTTCCAAAAATACGAGGGATTGGCTCCCCTGAAATGCTGCCAGTTTGGGTTTTCTCTGTCTCTCCTTCCCATGGACAGACACCTGTGTTTTCCCTGACGGTGTGAGGAGAGTGGACTGAGTGAAATTAGACCTCATATTTTGCTGTGTTTGCTCTAAGAGTGAAAGATTCATGGCTCCAGGTGACATGGGTGTGCAAAAAAGAGCAGCCTGGGCTGTGGCTGCAGCTCTCCTGGCCCAGCAACTTGCCTGCTTGGCTCGTGTCCCCAAGCCAGCAGAAAATCTCCTTCCCTAAGCACCTGCTCCCACTGCAGGACTCTGCTGGAGGAGGGCACAGGGACTTCCTCCTGCAGATGAGGCCCAATTTACACAGAAAGGATATTTCCTGTGAGTGCTGCTAGTGAGCTGAGTGGAAAGCAGAGTTCTGCTGGTGCTGCTGTTCTTTGCTGTGGTATTGCTGCTGAGGCCAGAAGTTCCTTGATCTGGAAATGGGTTTTTGTGAGTTCAAAGTAGCTTAAAGAAAGAAGAAGAAGGTAAAGAAGAGCAACTTGTTTTTGTTTTAAAACTTCTGTTTGGTTTTATATTTATTATTATATTTTAAAATTTTAAGTTTTGAGTTTTTTATTTTGTGATATTACACATCTCTAACTGCATAATTGTAACCTTTGTGTTATCAATTACTTTTGGAAGCTTTTTTTATGGTTTTAGGTTAAATGCAGTGCTCTCCTGGGAGTTAGAGTCTGTTTGTACAGAAAATTTAAAATTATTAGAACTCCAACACATAAAGGAGAAGGCAATTTCTGCCTCATCTCTCTTCTGTGCCCTGGACCTCCATGCACCACATGGATCAGTAAGTTTGGGGGTGAATGCACTGTTCTCTGTGGTGGGATGGAACATCAGGCAGGCTTGGGAAAGATTTTGATCAATAACTCATGTAAACATGATCCAGGTCAAAGCCATCTTTACTCTGCTTCTACTTAGCCCTTTAATTTATTACTGTTTTTTTAAAAAATCATTTCTTGCCAGCACATGGGGGCTGCAGCTAAGCAGGACTGATGGTTTGCCTCCTACCCACCCCAGTTTAATGAGGCTGTTACTGTTTCCTGCCCCTCATTACACCACTGCAAACAAATTATTAGCAAAGCACAGAGGAATACAAGCTGCTAATTTGTTTGGGTCTCTGCTGGAAAAATTGCAATTGTACATATTGCTTTTCAGAGTATTTTATGGGGCCTCACACACAGCTTGGTTATCTGACTGTTGCTTTTCAGAGGAGAGAGCTTTGGCTGGATTATTAATTATGCATGACTGTATAGATATATTAATTATATAATCCATTTCTCTTAGGACAGAGAGAGGGGTTCAGATGGGTGCAGACCAGGAGGGTTTTTGCATTCCATGACTGCATGTGTCCCTGCAGCCACCAGGGAAAATGGGCAATTTTAACAGAGGTTAACCAGCACATGTTAAATTCTGGTGCTGAGAACACAAGTTGTGATTTTAGTGTGTGTCAGCTGAGTGAAACCCCAGGTCAGGGCAGTGCAGCAATACAGAATTCTGGGAGGGGTTTGTCTGCCAGGAGGAAAAAATAACACAAAACCAGGAAAATAAATGAATTCTGCTTGTGCCTTTCTGGTTTAGGATTTAAGAGTGGCCAGGGGAGCAAATTCACAGCTGTGGGATGGGCTCAGGGTGCTGGAGTGGAAGGAGCCACAGGCACAGGAGGATGGCAAAGGCAGGGAAACAGCCAAGAAGAGACCCTGGTGAAAGGCTTACACTACACTGAGATCCCTGAAACTGTTCATTAATTGAATTTGCAGATCCTTACACCAGTTAAAAATTTTCTGTTTGAAACTTGACCTTTTTGTCATTAAATAGTGCGAAATATTCGCAGCAACGACCCAAAGTTGCTTGGTTTATCCTCGTTACACATGCACACTTCATTGATTAACTTTTGGGATGCTTTCTGGGGGAGGAAGAAGGTTTATTCTGAACTAACACCACCACTCTCCTCCCTCAATTTTCTGTTTCTGTGCCGTGAGGTTTTGTGATGTTTGTTATTTTGCAAGGTTTGAGTCTCCCTAAATTTGAGAAAAAACTGCAGATAACAACACCCAGTGTGGCCTTGAATATTTCCAGGTATGGGCAATCCACTTCTCTGGGCAACCTCTTCTGTTCAGCAGGAAATAATACTGATACTCGAATTTGGGTTTGAATGGGATTGTATTTCACATTGAACAAAATTCTGCTTTGCTGGAATATTTCTGTAGCCTGACAAAATCAAACCTGTGTGTGGCAGGTGAGCTGGGGAAAACTCAGTTTTTGGGCTAGAGAACCAAAGTTCTGGGCCAGAGCTCTGTGACCTCTTTTGTATGAATAATGGCATCATTATTTCTGTGCTCTTCTGATGAGTCATGCAGGGAGAGCAGATCTCAGGTTCAGTTTGAGATTCTCCAGCCCAAGCTAAGGAGCAGAAACAGCAGAGGAATTTACAGGAAGGGAGTGGATGATGTTTAAACATTGCTCCATCCTTCCTAGAGTGTGTGAAACGACAGCTGAGATTAAAGCAGGTCGTCTCTGGTGAGTGATTTCACAATATCCCAGTTCCTGTGACCTTGTGAGATGGAGAAAGTCAGCTGCTGGCACAGGGCTGAGTAGGGAGGGTTTCCAAAGGCTTGGTCTGTGCAGTGAGGGTGTTCTGCGAGAGCCTGGTGGTGTTTACAAAACCCCTTTTCCTTTTCTCCAGAAATGGGAGTCAGCCAAAGTGTGCTTGGAGCTCTGGATCCCTTCCTGCCCTGTGCAGGACAGAGGGCAGCCAGTCCCACAGGCTGCAGGGGTTCATCCCTGAGTGCTGCTGGAGCTGCTCCTTCCTGTGACTCCTGTCCTGGATCCTTCTGGAGCAGCTGGCTCCGCAGGGTCGTGGCCTCAGAGGGGACAGAAGAAATACAGCCATTTCCTGCAGGGAAGGAGTTCCTTCTGTGCTCTGACAAGCCAAATAATGCAACAACAACCTCAATGACAGACCAAATTCATGTTTGCAGACCTTCCCACCTGCTTTTGGGTTAAAAAATGAGTAAGTTTTCTTGAAATTAAGTTTTCTGGTTCCTTGTGCAGGTGGATGTGGGACTGAGCTGCTTCCAGCACCACTGGGATTTTTTTTTTCTCAGATGTGGAGCATCCAGAAATGTTGGATGTTCCTCCTTTTGTATAGGGAACTTTGTATGGGAAACTTTTCCCCCTTTTGTAGGGGAACTTTGCATCTTAGAGGGCTGAAGGGGAGTCCTGGCAGCTGTTCTTGAATTAATTAATAATAATTGACTTTTTCCTGTGAGGGTGGCACAGGTTGCACAGAAAAGCTGTGGCTGGAAGTGGCCAAGGCCAGTTTGGGACAGCTGGGGTGGAATGTGGACACGTGGAAGGAAATTTGGAATGAGAGGATCTCTGAGCTCCCATCTAAGCCAGCCCATGCATGGTTCTGATCCATGCTTCCCATTACAGCACCTCAGCCATCACCAGGGCTCTCCAGGGACCCCAGTGCAACCTCTGCCTCCCCTGTGCAAGCTCCTTTGCCCTGGAAATGCCTCAGGGCCCTCCCTTATCCCACCAAGTGCTTTAGCAACCAGGAAATCTCCAGAATCAGTCCCAAAAATGGTTTTTATTTTGATTGTAGAACAGCATCACCTTCCAGAAACTTTGTGAACAAACTCAGAAGTTGCTGTGTTCTAGATCTGTAGTCATGGCAAACAATAGCATGGTGGAGGGGGGGAATAGCAGAGGACATACATTTTTCATTTTAAATTATACCCAGCTTTCTTAAAGCAAATTAAATTGCACTTAACCAAAGAATACAGATAACAGTATTAAGCACAATAGAACATTTTAATTACTAAGAAAAACAAATGTCCATGTCTGTAGCTGTAATTAAGGGCGAGCTGTGTTTGCTGTGCATTAGTGTGACTTGTATGTCTGAGATACAGTAATTGCCCCAATCCATCAGGTGCCTCAGCCTTGACATCCTGGGCGTGGAGAGGCTGCAGGGGAAGGCAGGGATGGGCTGAGGCTGTTGGCTGGGGTGTCTGAGCACTGAGGGGGCAGAGCTGCTGCTGGTGTTCACCACAGCCCAGCCTGGGAGTTCCAGCTGTGCTCCAGGCAGGAGCCATGAGCTCCCTGGAGCTCCCCGGAAGTGTTTGCCATGGGTGTCACTCCAGCTCTGGTGTTTGGGGGCTCAGGAGATCTTGTGGGGGTGGCAGACAAAGCTTTGCTGGAACTCTTTGTCCTCCCAGACACGGGAAGGAGGGGGTGAAGGAGAGGAAATGGCTTCAAGTTAAACCAGCAAAGGTTTATTAGGGAAAATTGGTTAGTTATTAGGGAAAATTTCTTCCTGAAAAGGGCTGTCCAGCCCTGGCACAGCTGCCCAGGGCAGTGGTGGATTCCCTGGAAATGAAATCCCTGGATTTTATTTCTTTATTTTACACCAGGAAAATCTCAGGTGAAATCCCTGGAGGAATTTCAAAGCTGTGTGGCACTTGGGGGCATGGGGCAGTGGTGGCCTTGGCAGTGCTGGCTGAACTCAATCTTAAAGGTCCTATCCAACCTTAATGATTTGGTGATTCTGTAAAACAGGGACTTTAGGGTGGAGAAGGTGCAGAGGGAAACCTGCAGGAGTGAACAGGAAGAGCCTAAGGAGGAGGAGGCCACTCCAATTTCCCACATTTAGTCCTTGCTCTGTTCTCTCATTCAGGATGCCCAAGGACAGTAAATCCTCAGATATGGAAAGGTCTGGGAAGAGAAAAGGAACATTTTTTTTTTCCATGCCCATTGTGATAGAACATGAATAATGACAGAAAAAAAATCACAGCAGGGAGGAGTTGGTTAAAATGAGGCAAGGGTTTTTAATATTAAGGGAGTTAATTACTGGAATTAAGTCCCTCTGGAGACTGTGAAAAGTTCTTCTGTGGAGTTCTCATGGCAGCATGTGAGGAAACCTTCCTGAGGAGCGCCAAGGTGGAGCTTGTTCCATCCTTGAATGAGGTGGATGGGCCTTGGCATCTTTGGCCACCTCATTCAGAGGGACTCCAGGGTGGACAAATCCCAGTGTTAGGGGAGGTTTGTGGAAGGCAGAAATCCATCCTGGCATTGCCTGGGATGGCTCTCCTGGTCAGGCAGTGGAACTGCACAGATGGGCTCAGGAGTGACCTCTCACAGGGAAGCAAATCCAGGGGGGAAACAATTCCTGGAGCTGGAAGCAGCTCCTAGACTTTTCTAGGATTAAAAATGTGTGTGATGGGCTAGTGCAGACTCAGAATCCCAGACTGGTTTGGGTTGGAAAGGAGCTCAAAGCCCATCCAGTTCCACCTCTGCCATCAGCAGGGACACTTCCACTGTCCCAGGCTGCTCCAAAGCCTGTCCAACCTGGTCTGGATCAGTCACCTTGAATTCATCTCCAAGCAGAATTTTCCCCTGGCTGGAGTGGGCAGGGATGTTGTTTTGTCCACAAACCCCACCAAAACGCAGGGAACAACCTCTTGTGACACGTGACTTTGCTCTGGTGTACTGCAGCAGGTGAGAAGAGAGAAAAGACATTTCTTACACTGCAGATCTGCTCCTCCTGCTGTGGCCTTGCAGTTACCAAAAAACTGGGGGAGCTTTGGTAGGCAAAGTGCTGGTTGATGGTTCATTCCTGGGGCTGAATGCAAGTTCCAGAGGTGCCTTTGCTGATGCATTTAAGCAATAAAATCCAAACTCCTGGTGTGGTGTCACATGGCACAAGGTGAGGAATAAGTGACTTCAGTGACTGGGGAACTCTAAATCCACTGCCTGCTCTAAAGAAATGGACTTTTAGTTAAAAAAAAATCAAGAGAAAAAAAGTAAAACAGGTAGAAATGTCAGTTTAGTGAGTGTCACTGGCAGAAATAAGATTTACTTGGCAGCCAGTGAGAAAACACTATTTATGCAGAGTGCCATTAAGGTTTGTATTGCAGGAACAATAAATTGTAGTTATTATATAACCAGCTGATCCATTTGATCACCTAATGCTGCAATATCTAAGTAAGCAATGCTGTGCATGAAGTTGGGTGTTGGATTTGAGGTACTTTCACACGTACATGTGAAATTACCGAATAAGGTTAACGTAACCATAAAATTTCAGAACTGTGTTAATCCAGATGTGCTCTGTGCAACCCCTCAAAAACAATAAAATGAAGTATTTTTGCTTTTCCTTTGGGCCAAAAAAATGGCTATTCTAGGGTCTCTGATAGTTTTAAAGAAAGAGAATCCAAGCAGGTTTCATACCCACCAAATGCAAGATTTAGTGATAAAAACAATCCTATTTTATGTGGAAGAAATATAAAGGGACTAAGGAAAAGTCTTGCATGAATAAATGACCAAATAGTTCGTAAAATCATGGAATTACAGAGTGGTTTGGGATGGAAGGGACCTTAAAGCTCATCCAGAGGAGGAGGCTCAGCTCCCCATGGGATTTGCTGCCTAAGCCTCTCTTCAGGACTGGAGAATTCTCCTGGTTTTCCAGCTGGGTTAAGGATCATTCCCTGCTGTGCATACCCTGCTTTACTTTTATTTTCACTGACTCTCCGCTTTCATTTTGAAACTTCTTGATTTTCCTGAGCTCAAAGAGAGCTGGCAGCTGTCTTGGGCCATCACCCTGAGCCATGGAAATCTGGATGATTCATTTGCTTTCAAAAGGAGAGCTCAAAGCTTGAACTCTTCTCAGACTCACTGAAAGAGATGGATTAGGAGGATCTTGGTTTCCATCTCCCAGGAGCTGCCAGATTCCCTCTCTGCTCCTGAGGTTCTTATGGCACTCTCCAGCATTGTGCATTAAATAATGTGACTGATGTGTGTCACTTGTGCCTTGCCCTGGTGGGCCTCTCTGGAGGCACAAACATGTGCATTGGTTTGACTGGCTCTTTTAGGGCTTTTTAATCCAAATATGTTGCACTGTGGCCATCTGAGGTAGCACATAAGACAGAGTGGGATTTGGCCTGGAGAGCACTTGGCTTCCAGAGAGAGTTTACTCCAGGCTGGCGTTAATTCCTAACAAAAAAAAAAAAAAATTACAGAAGGAATCTGTCTTTGCTGTAGAAGGAGCTTGTGGCTGTAGTGGCCAGTGGTGGGGGCAGAGGAATGAGGTGCTGAGAACCTCTGGCTGCATTTCCTGCATTTTTATTCCAGACTCTGCCTGGGGCTGTGGGAGAGTTCCCAGTGCCAGGGCACCAGGATTTTTCTGGCATATGTCTTCCAGTTTTTCTTCATAAAATTCCAGAGTGGTCTGGGTTGTCCCATGGGCAGGGACACCTTCTACCTTCCAGGTTAGAGTGCTCTAACCTGGCCTTGGACACTCCCAGGGATCCAGCTGCTCTGGGAATTCCAGCCCAGTCAGGAATTCCCAATCTCCCACCCATCCCTGCCCTCTGGCAGTGGAAGCCATTCCCTGTGTCCTGTCCCTCCAGCCCTTGTCCCCAGTCCCTCTCCAGCTCTCCTGGAGCTCCTTCAGGCTCTGCTGGGGGCTCTGAGCTCTCCCTGGAGTCTTCAGGTGAGCACCCCCAGATCTCCCAGCATTTCCTTACAGGAAAAGAAGAAGCAATCCATTCCCACAGTGGGAAGCAAAACTTAGGGATCAGGAAAGACTCTCCAAAACCCCTGTCCTGGCAAATAAACCCAGGGTGTGGCTGTACCCCCCAAAATGCTGTTGGTCAGGGACAGGAAACCTGTGAAAAATGAGACCTGCTCATCAGATGTGTAATCCCTGTACAGAAAGCTGTTGCTAACACCAGGAATCTTTTCCCAGGAATTTTTTTTTGGCACTTCTACTCCTGCTAGTTTATTACCCTGCTAATAAGAGCCCCACCAGCAGCAGCACTAGAAGCACAGCCAGCCCCAGCAGCCTCTCTGCATCCCATCTCTTGTTCCCTGGGTAATTTACAGCCCCTGACCCCTCTCCGCAGCTCTCACGAACCGTGGGATGACTTCAGTGCCTCCTGTGCAAATCATTCCTGTGAGTTCAGCATGCCTCTAATAATCAGGGCCTATAATTTGGTTTGCTCCATTCATTGATTGCCCCAAATATGATTTTGCAAGGCGAAGCTCCCCGAGTCATAACTACAAAAATGACAGGCAGTGCTTTTTGTAATCTCCATATTTGACGCATGAAAGAAGGCTAAATTCCTGTTTGAATAAACAACATAATAAGGTTATTGAGAATAAGACCATTACTATATAAAATTATGTCTAAGTGGCAGATATAATTAACATTGGATTGTAATTACACTAATTACAAGTCACATTAAGATACTCCAGTAATGACAAAGTGAGCACCCTATAATTGAATGGAATAAGCAGGGAAACATGCTGCTCACACTAATTACCTAAATGAGCTAATATGTCTTCGCAGTGACAGTCATGCTCAGTGTTATTACACAGGCAAGACAATTTTGTAAGTTAAAAAAAAAAAATCTAATTTCCTTCCTTCCTTCTCTTCAGGACCCATTTCAAATCATCAGCAGCTTCAGAATTTCTCTCTTGAGCCAAAAATAGAGAGATCCCACAGTTCAGGCCTTTGCTCATTTTCTTCCACAAAGGACAATTTTCAGGGTTATGCTGCAATTTTCCACGTGTCCCTGCTGCTTCCAAAGTAAAGTTGGGCTTGGTCTGGGTTTCTTGGTGGGCTCCTTTGGCAAAGTTGATCCACTGTGATTTTTTAAATTTTTTTTCACTTGTCTAAATTTGAAGCAAACAAAATAATGTAACTTAAGCTCAGCATGCTCTACAACATAAAATGGACTTATTTTGTTGGCTCCAGAGTAACAAATATGGCTTAGAACAGTCTGACTCCAGTTCTGCCCTTGAGAGTGGTAAAATTTGAATTATTCAAGGCAATTAGTGGAAGCATTGCAGTGGAACTCAAATTTCAGCTTGAGCTTCTAAGAATAAAAGCTAATACAAGAATAGGAATTCTCCATATCGTGGAAAAAAAAATTCACATTACTTTTCCTTTAAACACCTCCAGCTGTCTGGGGCTGGGAGCTGGGAGGAAAAACAACCTCACAGACAATTTAACAATCAAAAATAGTTCGCTGAGAATTAACAAACACGAGCCAATGCACTTCATCAGATTGTCTGGGCTTCAAACTCCTCTGAATGATGGATGATAATTATTTTTTGTGGTTTGATTCTCAAGGACCTGGAGCACCAACGATTCCCATTCTTCTGGTGATGGCCGAAAACCCCAAGCATGTGGTCCCTGAGCCACATTTGTGCCTGTTGTTGTTTATTTTTGGCCCGGGGTGTGGGAGGTTCACTCGCAGAGCACTCGGGTGCCAGCACTTGGCTGAACTCTTTTCCTGTCACCAGGAACGCCGTGGCTTCTTGGGAAGCATCTGACAGAGGATGAGGAGGCAGCAGAGTGGGAGGGTGTCCTCGAATGTGAAGAGACGTCAAAGCTGCTGATGAAAAATGAGGTGTAGGGGTGTCTGGGAGGCACATCCTCCCCTCCTGGGAGCAGAGAGAGGGGAAAAAAAGAGATAGAGCTTTGGAGGTTTAGGTCAGGGGAAAAAAAAAAGAGTTGGCAAGGAAATTAGGTGATTTGTGGTTAAAAAAATGGATAGATTCGTGGTTTTGATTTTGAGAAGTAAAGGAGGTTTGCTTGGGCATGTCCTTGGGAGAGCTGAAGGAATCCCAAGGGAGGGAACCTGGAAGAGAGAGGAAAGGGATGGCAGAGAGAGATGGCAAAGCAGCACCAGAGAACTCTGAAAAAAAGCAGAGAGAAGGAGATAAAATGAAAAAAAAAGGGGGAAAAATGATGGAAAAAGAGAAAGGGCAATGGGGGGAGCATCAATGGTAGGATCAGACATTTTTAAGATGACAGAGGACAACAGATTTGTACTATTGAGGGAAAGGAGAGGAGAGCAAAATGTCAAGGGAATGTGCAAGGAAGAAAGGAAGGAGGGATCACGAGGAGGATGAGAAGTGGGGCTCAAACAGAATACAGCCACTGAAGGAATGGGAGTGTGTGAGGAGAGAAAGTAAAAACCTCTCTTAGTCTTGGCTTTAGAGACTGCACAGAATTAGTTCAACTTCAGGCAACTGTTCTAGAGAGTGAAAGTTTGCTTTGGCTCACAGAGAGTCACCACTTCCAGCCATCCTTTGCTATCCTTGCAGGTTTTAAAAGGGAATAAATGATAAAATTCTAGGTCTGCCCAAAATCTTTCATCTGGACTCCACCTGGGTGCTTATTCCTCCTCATACAGATCCATTCATGGTGAATTGCAAAAACAACAAAATCCTTCCCTGGGAGAGATGGAAATGTCATATTTGACATGGCATTAGCAGTCTCCTAATCTGTGATAACATGGGAAAAAAGAAATAAATTGATACCTGAATTTATCCCAGCAGCTAGGTTGGCTCATTAATCTATATCCTGATGTAGGTATGTGTTTTACAACTGTCTAGAAAAGTGTCATTGCTCATATTAACAAATAAATGAAAAATTGTTGCTAAAATATAAAAGTACATTTTAAAAAAATACCTTCAGTACAAGTTTTTTTTTTGATTGAAAGCATTTATCCAGAAAAAGTTACCTGAGAATTCGAATTCCAGAGAAAATTGCGACTGAAATTCAGAAGACCATCAAATGAATAATTTTAACAGATTCTCAGCTCTTCTTAAACAGATGACTGTGTGTTTGCAACTGAATGTTTGATAAATGAAAAGAGACGAAATGTTCTACTTTTCAGCACATTTCTCCCCACAGCTGGTGCACAGACTGAGGCTCAGTGTATGTTGCTTTAGCCGTGATTTTTCAACTTGAGGTTTACTATATTTAGCTCCACATATATTTAGAATTGATGAAAGTAAATTTTGTTAACTTTGGGAAATGGTGCTGAGCTAGACTTGGGTCCAGCTGAGAAATATCAGAGCTGCTCCTTCATTTCGTGATGCTGGGAATTACCAGCTCCAGGGATCCCCTCTGAACACCCTGAGAGCTTTCCATGAATTTGCACCAGAAATGGGGCTGGTTGTTAGGATCATGTATATTTGAGGAGTATTGTACACATCTGGGAAAAATAAGGATACCTGGGGATTTGCTGAAGCATTTTTAACAACAGTTAACGTGTGAGGAAGTGTTTAAATTGGCAGAAAGCTTGGGTATATATTTTTCTGAAGGTCTGTTTGCCTGAGTGGTGTGATAATAAAAATCCACATTCCCACTCCTGCTCACACACCTGCTGAAACATTCCAGGAGGAATTCCCAACACGCTTCATTCCACGTGGATGCTTTGTACATTCCCTGGTGAACATAACTTTTACAGCAATAATTTTTCAGTACGTCCTGCTGATAACTTTGGGGCTGGGCAGAAGTTTTTCCGAAAGAAAGAGATAGCATTTAAATGTTCCAAAAATGAGTAGTGACTCAGAAAATGAGTGGAATTTTGTGCTATGGTTATTTAAGAAGGTGGTGTCCAGTTCAAGGTTGGACATGATGATCTTGGAGATCTTTCCCCAACCTTAATTATTGTTAGATTTTCATTTTTTCTGCTTGTGTTCTACCACTGATATTGACACTGGTGACTTTGCTCAGTTTGTTAAGTGCTGTGCAAGTTTTAGTTTAGGAAAATGCTATGATAAAGCTGCTGAATAAAAATGCAGTTTGAGTGATTATAAAATAACCAGCTCAAGGCTCTCACTATGCTAATCAAAACACCAAAGTTAATTTAGTTGTTATTTAGAACAGCAATTCATTCAGATCAGCAAAAACACAGTTCTCAGCCACTCCAGATAAATAACAATCAGGAAAAAAGGAGTGATTTATTCCAGCTGGATTTTATCAGCACAAGGCTGCAGCAGTGAGGAGGGGAATTGCAGAAGCACAGCCAAGGTTGGAACATCTCCCTGGGTTTTTCATCAGCATTTGCTGGAGGTTCCTGCTTTTCTTCTTCCAGGGAACAAGGGACAGGAGAGGAAACAGCCTCAAGTTGCACCAAGGGAGGTTCAGGTTGGATTTTAGGGACAATTTCTCCACAGAAAGAGTGGTTAAATACTGGCACAGGGTTTATTGGGCATGGTGATATCAGTTGATGCTTGCACTTAATGATCTTGAAGGTCTTTTCCAACCTTAAAAATTCCATAATTCCACAATTCTGTGACACTCTTCAGGGATCTCAGCCTGGGCAAACTCTCAACGTGGCAAAGATTTGCATATGAATTTATTTGGCAACACCAGTAATAATCCTCAGGGTTTACTCTGAAATTAAACCCCTTCAGTGAGTCACTTCTCTCACACAATGCAAATATTTATGATTTGTAAGGAATATGATATCCAGGGGAGGATCAGACTTCCCTGGTCAGCGTGGAAAAGGAGAGATGTGAGAGTGAGGGGCTGGGGGATGGTATTTGCTTAGGAGAACAGAGGGACTTTGGCCTTACAAAGCCAAACCAAATCCTCCAAAAGCCCAGCTTTTTTTCAGACTTTTATTAGAGAAGGTGGTGACTCCCTAAAGCTCTGTGGGATGATAAAAATGTGCAGAAGTGGAAGGGGTCTGGACAGGCCTGTTAGCACTGAGACATTTTAGTCCCTTTTTGGGGCTACTGAGCCTGGGATTCTGTGTTCCTCAGCCAGAGAGGAGTTTAATGTTGCCTTGCTGATGGATGTGTGGTCCTGAGAGAAGTGCAGATCTCCTGCCCCTGGAATTCCAGCTGCCTCTGGTGCCTCAGGTTTGGCTTTTCTATTTTCCAGACTCTGTGCAGCTTTAGTGTGCAGGTCTGAGCTCCATATTCAGTGTTGCTCAGCTCTCTGCACAGAGCAGGGAGACAAAACAATTCCTTCTCCAGCTGGGGACCAAGGACAAATGACCCAAATCTCAGGCCAAGAGCACAAACACCGTGGGCTGGAGAGAGAAAAACAAGCAGGGTGGGAGTGCAGAAGCTAAAGCTGGAATTGGACAATTCACTCCAAGGTGCAAATGGAGCAGAACTGATGACAGTGACAGAGCCCGTGCCCGGGCGTGCATTTTGTGCCCATTTTGGTTCCCCTTGGGTGCAGCCCTGGCTGGGCTCTTGTGCTGCCCAAGGTGGATCCATGGAGGAAATCCTTTTAATAAATCCCTGCTTTATTCTGGAACTCTGTCCAGCCCCTGTTCCAGCTCAGCCTTCTCAGGTATCACTCCCAGCCAGAGGGATTGTCCATCAGCACTCCCAGCACCAGCCTGGGATCCATGGAAAAAGAGAGGAAAAGCTGAGTTTGGTCAGAGCCCACTGAGGACCAGGGGTCATTGATTTGTCTCCAGCCTTCCTGAGCCACTATGGCTCAGGATTTATTCTGAATAAATCTCACCCAGGTTTTAGGGTAAGCAGAGAGGATCCATGTGGTGATTTTACATCTCAAGGGCTATGAAAGGGACCCAACTGACAGCTTTTATTGCTCTGTTGTCTCAAAATCTGAGAGCATTAAAAGTTTTTCATTAGAGGAAATGCTGATCAGGAAACAGCCCAGACTAGGAATCCATATGAAGAGCAATTAGTGCCCAGTTTGGTGATGGATTGAGTACCAGCCCAATTTAGTAATTTTACATTTAACATTTTATAAAAATAAATGGCTGTGTGATTAAAGCATCAAGTGTTGTGTCTAAGGCTTACAGGAAGCAGGGACTGAATTAGATCCCTTAATACTCACCCAGGTCTCCTATGAGGGGTTTAAAGCTTTGTTCCAGGCTTGAATTTATATTTTAGTTAGCTTGGATTAAAAAAAAAAAAAAATCACGCAGGAATCCTAATTCAGAGATTCCTTCTCAATCTGAAAGTAAAAATAATCCCTTTTCCCCACCCCCACTGTATCCAATACTTGCTCTGATCAGTGCCAGCTTTTTATTCCTGTAATTTATTCCTATGCTGGTTTTTTATTAATATGAATTGACCAGGAATAGAAATATTCCCAGTTTTAAAACTATTTAATGTAGAAATTCTACAGTATTATAAAATCTGCTAAAGTGACACCACTCTTTCACCGTATCTGTGTGTAATGAATCAGTAGAGGTACTAAAAGCAATTTGGAATTTAAGAGATTTGAAAAAGTATTAGGAGTTAAAGGCATCCAACCTGTTGCCAAAACAGTCTCTAATTTTAATAAAAACAATTCATTTGCAGAAAATAAGAGGAAATTAGACAAGGTCTTTTAAAAATTTTTTAAAACAACAATTTTGCTTATTAGAACCTGTTATTAAAATTTAGAAATTGCAAACTGAAAATAAATGAGCTGAGCTGACTCCTGCAGTAGATGAGCATTTGAAGAAAAGGGTGTTTTGGGCTCTTCTTGTATTTTTTCCCTGGTAAATGAATGTAACTTATCAGCCATCACACCTGCAGTAAAGGTGATGGCCAGGGTTTGTGCATTGTCTTATTCATCTTTTTCTGGTGAAAATTACACCTTTCAAGCCTTGAACCCATCTTGTTCATCCTTTCTTCTTTTTTCTTGAGAAAAAGGTGGGTTTAAGGCTTAAAACAGGGCAAATCCCAGAGAAGGAACTCTGAGGAAGAAAGGCTGAAAAGGTCCCTGTTGAGAATGTGATCCCAAATCCGCTCCTTGATTGTTTGGTTTGTTTTTATAAAAAAAAAAATCAAAAATATTTTAAAAAAGAGTTTTCCTCCTTTGCCCTGGAGTTGGAGGACTCTGAGACTGCTCCAGGTTGTTGATCCTGACAGGACAGAGATTTTATTGCATCTCTTCATTATCTTCCTGAAGCTGGCTCTGATTGAGGACTTCTTTTCTGGACAATAACTTGAGGAATAAATATTTAAGACACATCTTTTTCTTTTTTTTAATGACCCAAGACACAAGTGCATCTCAAAACTTGACTAATTTCATATTTACCATTTATACTCTGCTGAAATTCCACAGAAACATAAAATTTTAGCCGGGCATTAATGCTGTTCCTTGTTTTTTCCTATTCCTTCCATTTTCCTCCGGATTAAGGATGGAATTAAATCAACATAAAGCTTTGGCCAGACTGCCTCTGGCTACTGGTCTGTGTTGCACTCTAGTGTCACACAGTGGCTTTAAAGCCATGATTGAGCAGTTTCAGTTATTTTAAACTTTTATTTAAAGGCACAGAGTGGTGATGTGATGCAGCTGAGTTTTGCTCTCAGCTATGAAGTTTCTGAATAAAGTCCTGCCTTCTCTATTCCTGTTTTGGTGGATTTATGACTGAGGGATACAATTTTCCGTGTTGACCATGAAGGGAATGTGTGGCTGGTGCTTTCCAGGCCGTGGTTAGGGGCTTCTGGTTCTGCAGAAAATTCAGTATTCATCTGTTGCTGGCTAATTTCTTCTCAATTCCTAAAATTCTTCCTTGCTGACAGTTTAGAAACTTGCTTTCTGTAATTTATGTCATCACCGAGGCTTGTGTCAGAAGAAATGTGTTTGGATTCTGAGCTAAATCCAGGAGCTGGATTTGTGTTACTAAACCAGGAATAACATTTGCATTGAATGAGGCTCAAGCCAACCTCTCGTGGTTGTATTTGAGACCTTCAAAAAGCTGCAGGGGTAAATTTCAAAATTAAAGTACTTTTGGGGTAGAGACTGTTGAAAATGGCTCTATCAAAGATACCCAGCATTGGTTTAATGAAATGAGACCGTAAATTATGTCTGTGGGAAGTGAAAACTCAGAAGCTGTGCTGCAGAAAGTGGGACTGGCAGCATCTTCCTCACTGCCAGGTGATAAAGTTTCTTAATTACAGCCCCAGCTGGAATGAGAAATCTTTGGGAATTGGACTGGGTTCACACAAGCACTTATCAGGAAATATAAATAGTTTATTTATTCATAGGGCAGCTACCAGCTTCTTGCTGCAGTTTCTTGCTGGACACTTGTGCTGTCTCAATCCACTCCATTCCAAATTGTTCTTTTGTGCAAGAACTTGATGGCAAAAGCGCTGTAATTTAATTTAGCACAATGTCTTTAAAACAATGATGTTTGTTTTTTAAATGAATATTTTATATGTTGTGTTTAATTAAAATAAAAGTCTGCTACTGATCTAGGAGACGCAAAACAGACTCGAGCTCGTATTTATGAAGTGTAACAATATTGGCAAGAAACAACTTATCTTGTTTATGAGACATTCCTCCCATTACTGCTCCAGATTGCAGACGTTTTATTGCTGAGCTTTCCATGGTTTACAATTCAACAAATGGAGCGAAACTGTCAGCATGGCAATGAGGCTGGGAGGGTGGCTTTGGAGGAGCTGCCTTGGCTTTGGATCCCTGGAGAGACAGAGCAGCCCTGGGAGAATCTGGGATTCACTCTGGGACCATGGAATGGCTGGGGTTGGAAAAGCCCTCTCAGACCAGTGACTCCAACCATTCCCAGCACTGCCCCACGTCCCCAAGTGCCACCTCCACTCGGCTTTTAAGGGATGGGGACTCCACCCCTGCCCTGGGCAGCTCTGCCAGGGCTGGACAGACCTTTGATGGAAGAAATTTTCCCAAATACCCAATTTAACCCTCCCCTGGGCCAGCCTGAGGCCGTTCCCTCTCCTCCTGTCCCTGTTCCCTGGAGCAGAGCCCGACCCCCTGGCTGTCCCCTCCTGGCAGGAGTTGTGCAGAGCCACAAGATCCCCCCTGAGCCTCCTTTTCTCCAGGCTGGGCCCCTTTCTCTCCCACAGCTGCTCCTCATCACACCTGAGCTCTTCCAAACACAAAAGGGAAAGAGGTGAATTTTTTTGCTTTTATTTCCAATATGACACATTTGAACCTGGCCTTGGGCACTGCCAGGGATCCAGGGGCAGTCCCAGCTTCTCTGGGCACCTGTGCCAGGGCCTGCCCACCCTCCCAGGGAACAATTCGTTCCCAAAATCCCATCTAACCCTGCCCTCTGTCATTGTGAATTCATTCCCCCTGTCCTATCATTCCATTCCTTTGCAAAAAGCTCCTCTGCAGCTCTTTTATTGTCCGCCTTCAGGTACTGAAAAATTTTGCTCTAATTAATGAAAGCACACCCAGATCAAAGTCCAACCCAAAACTTTTTTATTTTCCATGTGTAGCCATGGAGTTGCACATCTTGCCAGGATCCTCATTAGCGTGGAGGATCTGTACCTCAAAAATATTGATAAAAGCACTGCGAGCTGAACGCTCTGCTGGGGGAGGATGTAATTCATTAAAAAAAATTAAAATTCATGGCCTGTGCGATGCCAGCAGATCTCTCCCATTTTCAGGTGAGAAAAGGTGAGGTGAGCGGTGTGGGTGTGCCATGCTCCTACCAGAGGCACTGGAAAAAAAAACTGATGGAAATTTGTGGCATTGTCTTCCAGACACGGAGCACAGCACAAATTAATTCAAACTCTTGGTGATGAAACCGGTCACTTCAGGGGTAGATTTTCATGAGAAAATTGTGGTGTTCCTTCACATCCACATTTATTTAGTGGGCACATGAGAAACAGGAACACAATTGCATAAGTTCAGCTACAAAGAGGCACAAAGCCCTGAGCAGTTCTGCTGCAGGATTGTTTTTGAGACCTCCTGTCTCTCTTCCCTTCTCCCTTCATCCTGAGCGTGTTCCCCACTGCCAGATTCCTTCTGAGGTTTTACAGACGACTCCAAAGCCAGGGATTCATTATCCTCTTACTCATTTTTTCACACAACAATATTTTGACCAGTTTAATCATCTGCATGGAGAGTGTGGAAGTCTTGGCAGCTACTTGGCATACTAAGATAGATTCCCAAAAAGACCAGATACGCCTCAGAAATGTTGGAGAAGGAAGAGAGGAGATGTAATTTGCTTATTAATCATGCAGGAGAACAGACAGAAGAATGTCTCTTCTCCTCACTTACTTCTCTCTCTCTCTCCTCAAATTCTTTTTTGTCTGAACATCCAAATCACTTTAGGATATAAATCCCTGCATTGTTGTTCCATGTGCAGTTGGCTCCATGTGGTCTTTAGAAAAGCTAAATGAGTTCCTTAAATGTCATGCTCGGTTATTCTATGGATTTTTTTTGTGGCTTTTAATAAAGTTATGTCAGTGCTGTTTCTAAATCTATATCATTTTAAGTCTGAATGGTATAAGTTTTTAAGTGCATAAGTGGTCAACAACTCTTTAGCAGGATTTTTTTCTCTTTCCTTTTTCCTTGAAAAAAATAGTGAAGCGTGCCCTCAGGCACATTCTGTGACCTTTATCTTCACTGGCCAATGGTCACTGATGCTCTTTTACTACTTCATACTTTAAATTTCCAGACTTTTTGCTGAGATGAACAGGGCTGCTTTAGGCAGTTGGATTCTTCTGGGTGGTAAATCCATGAGGAATCCAGGCTGTATTAGACAAAGTCAAATGCCTTTTCCGTGTGAAATGGGAGGCGGTGTGAAATAACACAGCATGCACAAAGCTACTATTATGTGTTCTCTGATGTCTACACAGACAGACAAGTATCAGTGCAGAAAGTGATTATTCCAACATATTTCGAATCCATATGTTTATTCCTCCTTCCTCACAAGATGGCAGCTTGCATGGAATGAAAAAAAAAAAGTGCAATAGGCTCGGATCCGTCGCAGTGTAAAAGCAGGAAGGTTCTGGAACAGGAGTGATCTTAATATTGGTCTGGATGGGACTGAATCTGCTCTTCTGGCTGTGGAAATCTGCAGGTTTGGGTGTTGCAGATTTAGAAGTGCCCAGAGCAGATTCTGATGTAGGGACTGACCAGTGGGTCACTGCATCCAGCTGGAAAACAGAAAGGAATAAAGGAGACGAGGCATTTGCAATGACTGACAGCTGCTGTGTTATTCCTGCCTTTCCAAGGAGGTTCTCATTGAACCAGACAGAAAAGTACAAAGCTCTGGGCTGGGATCTGCAGCCTGTCCTAGGCTGGGCTCTCTGCTGTCCATCAGTGGAGTGGAGTGGAGGGGAGGAATTCAGCAGGTTTTGGACATGAATGGAGCAAAATCAGATTGGTAGAGGCAGAAGAAATTCAGCGATTCATGGAATGGTTTGGGTTGAAGGGGCCTTAAAGATCACCTAATTCCACCCCTGCCATGGCAGGGACACCTCCCACTATCCCAGGTGGCTCCAAGTCCCATCCAGCCTGGCCTGGGACACTTCCAGGGTTATCTCGTTGTGGAGGCCTGTGAGCCTACCAAGGCCCTGCCCTGGAAGGGAACACCATTCCCCACAAGTTCGGGTAACAAGAAAGGAATGATGGGAGCAGTTAACAGATTAAGTTATTCCATATAAAGTTATGGTATGAACCCTGCTTTCTGACTGGTTAGTCTTGTGTTCTATATAAGGTATGGTTTCTGTTTCTCTGTGTTCATTGGTTCCCTGCCCTCTCTATAAGTTTGTGTTTGCCTCATTTCATTGCCTTCTGGAGCAGCTCCCTACAGTGTACAGCTTATGTTTCTGTTGTGCATTTATTGTTGTGCATCTTTTGTTTTCCTTTATTAAACTTTGATTTTCGAACACTCCAGTCATACCCATTCCTATTTTATTTTTAAATTTGTTTTTAAATTTGTTTTTCACAGAATCACAGAATGAGCAAGTTGGAAGAGACCTTCAAGATCATTGAGTCCAGCCCACGCCCTAACGCCTCAACTAAACCATGCCAACTAAACCTAAACCTAAACCAAACTAAACCACTGCCACATCCAGGCTTTTCTAAACCCATCCAGGGATGGTGACTCCACCACCTCCCTGGGCAGACCATTCCAGAACTTTTATTTATTTTTTATTAATTTTTTAAATTTTTATTTATTTATTAAATTTATTTACGTTCCCAGCCTTGCTCCCACCACCAGCATGGAGGGTTCGTCCGACAGGCATGACACAACATCTCAGTTCCAGGACTAACACATAACACACTGAAATCTCATTAATGGCACTGGTAATGCCTCAAATAAATGCTGTACTCTGCTGGAAGCTTTGTGGGGCCACAAAGGAAAAAGGAATTATTCTTTGCTCTCCATTCCTTTGGGCATGCTGCTTGTTTGCTTGTTTGCTCTTCTGGTGGGAAGTTTCCCCCAGACCAACTCTTCTGGATTTAACAAACTTTAGCAAAATGTAGGGGAGAATTTCAAAGCTCGTGTTGGCTACAAGGTTTTACAAAAGAAACAATTTAGTCCCTGGTAATTTGTCAGAAGTTCCTCCTTGATTGTTTTTGAATATCCCACCTGGAGTCCATCATTCAACTGCAATTCTTGAGCCCCTCTCAGCAGCCAGTGAGAAAAATATTATTCTAAATTCTGATAATTAGCTATGGCCTCCTCATTTTTTTTTTACAGCACAAATTTTTTATTTATATTTCATTCCTCTTCTATTTTGCTTTGTGGTTTTGGGGTTTTTTCCCCTTTTCTCCAGTAAAATTCAACTTCTTTCCCTGTTTTCAGATGTTTCTGGAGTTTTTTGAGATTCATGATCCTCTGCAGATCATGGCACAGAAAACAATGATAATTATATTAATCATTACCTGAGCTTTGTGTGCTCACATTTTGTGCTGTCACCTGCAGCTCCTTTGGAGCTGTTATTTATTCCCAGATCCACCACAGGGTGTCTGGGTACATTTTGGGTCTGGAGACCATTCAGTTTGTCAGTAGAAGCTTTTAGCTCTAATTTCAGCTTTGGATGGCTCAGAATGAAAAGGGAGGATGGGGAGTTTTTTTTCCCTTCCCTCACTTCCACCACTCCTCGTGCCTTCACTGAATTTTATCCCAGGCTTTATCCCAGGGCTTTTATCTCTTCTGCTCCCTCTCCCATCTCACTTCTCCCCCCTGCTGATCCCAATGCTCCAGAGGATGAAATCTCCAGCCCCAATCCCAATTCCCACTGCCTGTCCTTTGCCTGTTCCTCCTGTCAGGGTGGATTTTGGCGACATTAAAGGCTTTGCAGGGACCTATTTTAATTCCCAGCCCCACCATCCATCTGAAGACGCCTTGCTTTTACCTTGGCTGCTCCAAGTACAGGAGCAAAAAAATGCTTTTACGTAGATGNTTTTTCACAGAATCACAGAATGAGCAAGTTGGAAGAGACCTTCAAGATCATTGAGTCCAGCCCACGCCCTAACGCCTCAACTAAACCATGCCAACTAAACCTAAACCTAAACCAAACTAAACCACTGCCACATCCAGGCTTTTCTAAACCCATCCAGGGATGGTGACTCCACCACCTCCCTGGGCAGACCATTCCAGAACTTTTATTTATTTTTTATTAATTTTTTAAATTTTTATTTATTTATTAAATTTATTTACGTTCCCAGCCTTGCTCCCACCACCAGCATGGAGGGTTCGTCCGACAGGCATGACACAACATCTCAGTTCCAGGACTAACACATAACACACTGAAATCTCATTAATGGCACTGGTAATGCCTCAAATAAATGCTGTACTCTGCTGGAAGCTTTGTGGGGCCACAAAGGAAAAAGGAATTATTCTTTGCTCTCCATTCCTTTGGGCATGCTGCTTGTTTGCTTGTTTGCTCTTCTGGTGGGAAGTTTCCCCCAGACCAACTCTTCTGGATTTAACAAACTTTAGCAAAATGTAGGGGAGAATTTCAAAGCTCGTGTTGGCTACAAGGTTTTACAAAAGAAACAATTTAGTCCCTGGTAATTTGTCAGAAGTTCCTCCTTGATTGTTTTTGAATATCCCACCTGGAGTCCATCATTCAACTGCAATTCTTGAGCCCCTCTCAGCAGCCAGTGAGAAAAATATTATTCTAAATTCTGATAATTAGCTATGGCCTCCTCATTTTTTTTTTACAGCACAAATTTTTTATTTATATTTCATTCCTCTTCTATTTTGCTTTGTGGTTTTGGGGTTTTTTCCCCTTTTCTCCAGTAAAATTCAACTTCTTTCCCTGTTTTCAGATGTTTCTGGAGTTTTTTGAGATTCATGATCCTCTGCAGATCATGGCACAGAAAACAATGATAATTATATTAATCATTACCTGAGCTTTGTGTGCTCACATTTTGTGCTGTCACCTGCAGCTCCTTTGGAGCTGTTATTTATTCCCAGATCCACCACAGGGTGTCTGGGTACATTTTGGGTCTGGAGACCATTCAGTTTGTCAGTAGAAGCTTTTAGCTCTAATTTCAGCTTTGGATGGCTCAGAATGAAAAGGGAGGATGGGGAGTTTTTTTTCCCTTCCCTCACTTCCACCACTCCTCGTGCCTTCACTGAATTTTATCCCAGGCTTTATCCCAGGGCTTTTATCTCTTCTGCTCCCTCTCCCATCTCACTTCTCCCCCCTGCTGATCCCAATGCTCCAGAGGATGAAATCTCCAGCCCCAATCCCAATTCCCACTGCCTGTCCTTTGCCTGTTCCTCCTGTCAGGGTGGATTTTGGCGACATTAAAGGCTTTGCAGGGACCTATTTTAATTCCCAGCCCCACCATCCATCTGAAGACGCCTTGCTTTTACCTTGGCTGCTCCAAGTACAGGAGCAAAAAAATGCTTTTACGTAGATGAAGATTGAGAAGAAAGGTCTCAAAAGCTGGGAAAGCTGTTCTGCTTCCCTGGCACAGGGAGTCACTAACACTGAGTTCAGCTCAGACTCCTGGCAGCCTGTTAAGCTCAGCCTTGCTGATCTCAGTTCTATTACATGTGTAATTGTTTAGTGAGAGTATTCCTTGTGTTGCTAAGTCGCAGATGCCAAGTTCCAGTTCCATTTGCAGTCATGATCCTGTATTTGTGGACGTTCCAGTGTATCTGGAGAGCAGATAAATTCTTCAGGTAATTTTATTTTTGATTGATTTTCATGTTTTAGTAACATAAGTGGTGATCTATCCAAATATGTGACCACAAAGCTGCGTTTGAAGGTTTCAAATCCAGCTGTTGCAAACACAAAATGTCTATTCAGGGAAGAAAAAACCACCTTGAAATGTCATTTTAAATGTTTGGAAAAAGTTAAATTCGTCTCTGATGGGCTGTCCAGAATGATCCATGCTCAGGGTAATATTTACATCTTTATGTGGGTAGGAATGGGTGGCACTGCTGCTCTTGTCAGGGGCTGGAATGAGATGGGCTTTAAGGTCTCTTCAACCCAAACCATTTGGGGATTCTGTGAGATCCCAAATGAAGACAATAATAATAATAATAATAATAATAATAATAATAAACCACTTTCTTCTGTCAGCAACACTTGCACGTGTGCTGAAGGCACTGTAACAGGCTGTCATGCTTTCTAATGACTGTAATTCATCATGGGGAGCCATCAGTTTGGAAATAAAATATTGCTCTGTGGCGTGGAGATTGATGGCCATGGCCTGTTTATTGATTGCACTAGAAAAAGGAAAAAAAAATGGGGAAAAAATTAATTTTTTGAAAGCTGGTAGCACCAGGATAACTGATCTGAAATCTGCCATTTTCCTTCTTTTACAGTTCTCTATAATGTGGCTGCAACATGGAATGAGACAGAAAATATGGTGTTATTGTGCAAAAGCCAACTTCATATTATTTTCTTTCCATATGTTTTTCAGTGCATTAAATATTTAAAACAGTGTCATCACTCCTCAGAAATGAATATACCTGTCACTCACCCCTATTAGTCTCAGATTTTGAAGAGCCCTGGTTTCTGTAGTAAAATCTTTCTGAAGTAAGAGCAGAGCTGACTGAACAAAGCACAGAGTAGGGCAGCGTGCTTTTTCAACCTAAATAATTTGGATGACATCTGATTTTCTCATTTCTTCTTATTTAACTTGAATGGAGGGAAGCAGATTCCTGATTCTGGAAGTTCACAGTGTCTCTGCAAAATAAACAAATACCAAAATAAATACCTTGGACTAGGGGCAGGTCAGTGAATCCCAGGATCACTGAGGTTGGAAAAGACCTCGAGGGTCATCGAGTCCAAGCTGTCCCCAATCCTCAATTTGTCACCATCCCTGAGCACTGAGTGCCACCTCCAGATGTTCCTTGGACACCTCCAGGGGTGGGGACTCCACCAATTCCCAACACTTGACAGCTCTTTCCATGAAGAAATTCCCTCTGATGTCCAACCCGAACCTCCCCAGGCACAGCTTGAGGTTGTTTCCTGTAGGACAGGTCAGTGAAACCTCAATTCAAATGAAAATTAGGGTTGAGGGTGATGGCAGCATTGGAGTGGATGCTACAAAGTGGACAAAGAGATCCATGGATGGATTTGGTCTCTCCTCTTCCCTATTTGGGAATAGCAGCTGAGAAGGTTTTCCATAAATCTGAGTCACAATCATTGTGGATCAAATCATGTGCATTCTGTACATTTCAGTGGCTTCCAAATTCAGCACTTTGGTTTGATTCCGAGTGGGGTAGCCATGGTTACATCCACCCCAAAGTCATCTCCACTCTGGAAAAAAAATATATGACCTTAATGTCTTTTTGTGAAAGTAGGAAAGCACAGAGACATTTCCAAGTATCTGTATTTGCTAAATTCCAAATTGCCTTTCTAAAAATACGGTTGTGAACTCCTTGGGAATTAGAGGGAAGACATCTATTTCAGAAGGCACATTTTAAAGCAATTTTAGGCTGAAGTGAGGCCTAAAATTCTGGCCTTTTGTTCTAGTCATGGAGACATGGGGAATGAAAACCCTGTGGTCATCATTACTTTACAGTGATCAAAATGAAGGAGATTTTGAGATCTGCTTCCACGTGAGCTGTTAGTGGTCTTAAAGGAGCTCAGCATCTCTCTTCAGCTGCGAAGTCAAGGACCAAAGTGTTCCATTAATTCCGTTGTGTTGGCAGAGAATTCATTTCAGTCTGTTCTAACCCTGATGGCAGACTCAGGTGTGGTTTAGAGGTCTTTAATCTTTTAGTTCTTGCTTGCCTCCAGATTTGGAAATGATTAAACAGTTTGAGAATTAGAAACCAAACCAATGTCAGTGTTTTTCTGGAGAAGAAGAGGCTCAGGGGAACCTCAGTGATCTCTACAACCCTGAAGGAAGGAAGGTGGAAGGTCTGGGTCAGGCTCTCCTGTTGCGTCCCAAGTGAAAGGACAAGAGGAAATGGCCTTAAATTTCAGCAGGAGAGGTTCAGATGAGACATCAGGGAAAAAAATATTCCCTACAGGTGGGGTCAGNAGGGTAATATTTACATCTTTATGTGGGTAGGAATGGGTGGCACTGCTGCTCTTGTCAGGGGCTGGAATGAGATGGGCTTTAAGGTCTCTTCAACCCAAACCATTTGGGGATTCTGTGAGATCCCAAATGAAGACAATAATAATAATAATAATAATAATAATAATAATAAACCACTTTCTTCTGTCAGCAACACTTGCACGTGTGCTGAAGGCACTGTAACAGGCTGTCATGCTTTCTAATGACTGTAATTCATCATGGGGAGCCATCAGTTTGGAAATAAAATATTGCTCTGTGGCGTGGAGATTGATGGCCATGGCCTGTTTATTGATTGCACTAGAAAAAGGAAAAAAAAATGGGGAAAAAATTAATTTTTTGAAAGCTGGTAGCACCAGGATAACTGATCTGAAATCTGCCATTTTCCTTCTTTTACAGTTCTCTATAATGTGGCTGCAACATGGAATGAGACAGAAAATATGGTGTTATTGTGCAAAAGCCAACTTCATATTATTTTCTTTCCATATGTTTTTCAGTGCATTAAATATTTAAAACAGTGTCATCACTCCTCAGAAATGAATATACCTGTCACTCACCCCTATTAGTCTCAGATTTTGAAGAGCCCTGGTTTCTGTAGTAAAATCTTTCTGAAGTAAGAGCAGAGCTGACTGAACAAAGCACAGAGTAGGGCAGCGTGCTTTTTCAACCTAAATAATTTGGATGACATCTGATTTTCTCATTTCTTCTTATTTAACTTGAATGGAGGGAAGCAGATTCCTGATTCTGGAAGTTCACAGTGTCTCTGCAAAATAAACAAATACCAAAATAAATACCTTGGACTAGGGGCAGGTCAGTGAATCCCAGGATCACTGAGGTTGGAAAAGACCTCGAGGGTCATCGAGTCCAAGCTGTCCCCAATCCTCAATTTGTCACCATCCCTGAGCACTGAGTGCCACCTCCAGATGTTCCTTGGACACCTCCAGGGGTGGGGACTCCACCAATTCCCAACACTTGACAGCTCTTTCCATGAAGAAATTCCCTCTGATGTCCAACCCGAACCTCCCCAGGCACAGCTTGAGGTTGTTTCCTGTAGGACAGGTCAGTGAAACCTCAATTCAAATGAAAATTAGGGTTGAGGGTGATGGCAGCATTGGAGTGGATGCTACAAAGTGGACAAAGAGATCCATGGATGGATTTGGTCTCTCCTCTTCCCTATTTGGGAATAGCAGCTGAGAAGGTTTTCCATAAATCTGAGTCACAATCATTGTGGATCAAATCATGTGCATTCTGTACATTTCAGTGGCTTCCAAATTCAGCACTTTGGTTTGATTCCGAGTGGGGTAGCCATGGTTACATCCACCCCAAAGTCATCTCCACTCTGGAAAAAAAATATATGACCTTAATGTCTTTTTGTGAAAGTAGGAAAGCACAGAGACATTTCCAAGTATCTGTATTTGCTAAATTCCAAATTGCCTTTCTAAAAATACGGTTGTGAACTCCTTGGGAATTAGAGGGAAGACATCTATTTCAGAAGGCACATTTTAAAGCAATTTTAGGCTGAAGTGAGGCCTAAAATTCTGGCCTTTTGTTCTAGTCATGGAGACATGGGGAATGAAAACCCTGTGGTCATCATTACTTTACAGTGATCAAAATGAAGGAGATTTTGAGATCTGCTTCCACGTGAGCTGTTAGTGGTCTTAAAGGAGCTCAGCATCTCTCTTCAGCTGCGAAGTCAAGGACCAAAGTGTTCCATTAATTCCGTTGTGTTGGCAGAGAATTCATTTCAGTCTGTTCTAACCCTGATGGCAGACTCAGGTGTGGTTTAGAGGTCTTTAATCTTTTAGTTCTTGCTTGCCTCCAGATTTGGAAATGATTAAACAGTTTGAGAATTAGAAACCAAACCAATGTCAGTGTTTTTCTGGAGAAGAAGAGGCTCAGGGGAACCTCAGTGATCTCTACAACCCTGAAGGAAGGAAGGTGGAAGGTCTGGGTCAGGCTCTCCTGTTGCGTCCCAAGTGAAAGGACAAGAGGAAATGGCCTTAAATTTCAGCAGGAGAGGTTCAGATGAGACATCAGGGAAAAAAATATTCCCTACAGGTGGGGTCAGACACTGGAATAATTTTCCCAGAGAGGTGGTGGAGTCAGCACCTCTGGAAGTGTTCAGGAGGTGCCTGGATGTGGCCCCTGGGGACGTGGGGCATCCCTCCCACCCCATATTTATATAGGTATTGCTCTGCTGAGTTCCAAAAATACTTGAGTTAAAAATAAATAAATCCAACGTGTCCAGTCAAGGATTTGTTCTGAGCACCACCTACAGCTCCCAGGGTTTTGTTCCATTTCAATTTTGTTTTTGCACCACAAAGAGAAGCCTTTGTTTGCTCTTGGGAAGAGCACCTGTGGAATCTTTAAACATTTTCAGGCATGCTTGAAAATCTCAGCCTTGTGGTAAAGATTTAATCTATCAAAGTGGTATAAATAATGTAGACATAGCCTTAGGTGTCACTTTTTCCCCTTGCAGGTCGGAAAAGAACAGAAGCATCTCTCTGGTGCATTTTAAAATATTGCTCAGGCAGAGCAGTGACAGATCCTGGGCTGGCCTGGAATTATGGGTGTCTGTTCATTACTGATTATTTATAAGGCCCAAAACCACACTTACAAACCACCAGGATCCAGACCAACATAAACAGCAAAATAATGTCTTACTAAAAACCCTAAAAAAGTCACAGGTTTACCTCTAAAGGTTTTGCTTTTCAAGTAATTAAAAAGAATTACTCAGCAGAGTTAATTGATTTATATTTGACAGCTGACGTGGTGCTTGATGGATGTCTCTGGAAAGCTAAATCCCCAAGACAAAGCCACCTTTTTGTAAGGTTTAAGTAAAAATACCTGCAGTGTGCAACATGAAATGTCCTTGCAGAGTTCCAAAATAATCATGTTTTGCCAAAAGTCTGTTTTCACAATAGAATCCAGGAAAACAGCTGCAGGTTTTGTTACGGATGTGCTCCAGAGTGAGCTCACAGATCCTGTGAGGTTCCCCTGGTGCTGGAGAGGTCATTAATTAATATAAAAAAATAATTCCAAAACTTCCCTGCCCATTTTTATTAAATATTTGCATTTCCTGTCATGTCTTGAAAGTTGTCTTTTAGCCTGGACATTGATGCATTGTGAATTCTGATTAATTTAATAAGAGTAAACTTCATTATTTCATGCAGCATTGTGTTTATCATACTTGGATTCAGAAAGACATTTCCTGCTAGAGGAAAAGTGATTGGGGAAGGTGCTAATTTATGGGTGAATGGTTCAAGTGGAAGGAGAACCAATGAGGATTGGTTGGGATGTGCAGCTGCTGGGGTGCTTCATGTGCAGCTCCTTTTATAGGATGTGCTGATAAAACGTGGCGTTTCTTCCCTAAAACCTGAATGTGTGAAAAGTTCATTTTATAACACGAAGATTAGAGTTGAAAAAAATTAAAATATTTATCTGTTGCTGCCTTGGAGATCCCGAGCTTCATAAATACCCTGTTGGGTATGTTTGCAGCTTTGTGTTCCAGTGCAAAATGCAGCTCCCTAACTGGGAAAAACACTTCAAAAATGGGTTTGGGGAGAGGTTTGTGCTGCTGGGAATCACCACTGGTTTAGGGGGTGCTTGGGGTCTCTCTCTGAGTTCTAGCCGGTGCAAAGGGACCCCAAAGATGGGTGGGGTGGAGGGGAGGGGTGCTGGGACATGTCCTGAGGGTTTCACTCCTGTTCAAGCCCGTGTTCCCAGCCAGAACCGGAGCGGCGCGTGTGTGACGCTGACACTTCCCCACCTGCCCAAAGGAGCTGCAAGCCCAGACTTAACAGACACCTGCTCCTCTTTTAATTTAGCTTTTCAGGGGAGCTGAGCCTGTGGAGGGTGTTGCTGTCACGTCTTGTTCCCATCCCCTTCCGGGCATTGGAGGGTCTGCTCCAGAGTGACAGTGTGTCCACAAGGAATTTTTGCATCTCACTCTGTGGAGCAGAGCCACCCCACTGACTCGCAGCAGCCCTCATTCCTGAGACTTCAAAAGGTTCAAATAACTGGTGGTGATTCAGAAAATATGAGGCTGAAACTTTTATCCTTAGAAATCCCTGTGAGGCTGGGCACAAACGACCGTGGTGTCTGACCGTGCGTGCTGTTTGTGCCCATTTCACAGTCTGGGTTTCCACAAAACTCCCAACACCTGCAGGATGAAGGTTTGGTGGTTTGAAAGCCATGAGGAATAAGAGGCAGGGAAAGGAGTTGATCCCCAGCCCAGTGTTGCTGTCACACATTCAGCAGGTGCAGCTTTGTCCGTTCTGGAATCTCAGATTAATTCTTGGAAAGCTTTCAGCCAGACCATCAGTGGTGTGGAAAGATGTTCAAGGGCAAAGGGAGCAGAGAAAACAGTGGTTTTCTCCTTCCAGGGCTGTGTGTGGGAAAGAAAACAACTGTTCTGCAGCTTACTATGTGCATCCATCACTGAGGGACACGGCATAGCTGGAGGTGTGGGGGAACTCTGTGTCCATGACACAGAATCCTGGGATCACCCAGGCTGGAAAAGCCCCTGAGCCCTTCCAGTCCAGCCACTCCCCAGCACTGCCAAGGCCACCACTGCCCCTGTCCCCAGGTGCCGCATCCACATGGCTTTGAAATCCCTGTGGGGATGGGGATTCCCCCAGTACCCTTTGGTCACCCTTTCAGTGAAGAAATTTTCCCAACGTTGAACCCAACCTCCTCTAGTGCAACTCAAGGCCATTTCCTCTTGTCCTGTTCCCTGGGAGCAGAGCCTGATCCCCAGCTGACTGCACCCTCCTGTCAGGAGTTGTTGGGAGCAATAAAGTCCCACCTGAGCCTCATTTTCTCCAGGCTAAAAACTCTCTGCTGCTCCTCATCAGACTCTACTCCAATTACCTTCTGCCCTGGCTCTGTCCCACCCCTAAATGCCCTTGGTGGGGTTTTGGATGCTTTGTTACGGAAAGCAAAGTGGGGAGGCAAATCCTGCAGGGAACAGCTTGTGGGGGACATCCTCCAGCCCTGCTCCTTTGTGCTGCTGAAGAAGTCCCATGTCCCAGCTGGCTGTGAAATGTCACCTCTTCTGTACTCTGGACACTGCACAGAACCATTTGTAAGTGGCTTCAATTTATTACTGGTCTTACTGCAATTGTTGAAGGTGCTCTTAACTCTGCTGTTGGCAAATATAAGTGGTTGAGGTGTTGTTCTATTAGCAGGGAAAAATCCAGTGTGGGGAATGGGCTACAGACATGCAACAGAAAGATCTGTGGTGTTTGGTGTAAGATATGGGGTTATTTTGGTGGGGAAATGCTTATCTCGAAAGTAGTGGATGAAAGAAAATAACAGAAAAATATCTAAGGCCCAGCTGGATGCAATAAAATAATTTTGGCAGCAAAGCCCAATGTCAACAGTAGCCCTGGTGCTTGGATTCATTTCCTTGGTCCTCCTGGGATGAGCTTCACCCCTTGGAGGTGCCAGTACAGGAAAGTTGTTTCTTTCAGCTCTTAGGGATTTAGCAAACAATACAACCAGTGTATCTCATCTCATCTCTACCTATAAAAATTACTTTTAATGGATCGCCTCATTTTTACTCGTGGAAATGAGGCTGGAAAGTTCATGTGTTCCTGTCCCACCATGCCAAAGTTCTGTAATGGAAACTCCCACTGCCTCCAGATTTTTCATTTCAGCTGCTGGCTTTGTAGAGATGAAAAACTTCTACCACCCTGTAAAGTAATCCCTGATAAACCTTCTAATTCCTCTGAAGTTTTCTAATTCCTGAAAACTTTTCTATTTCTCCTTTGGTTTTACATGCCAGGGATTGAGCTTTTTAGAGGGAGGTATTAAAAACTGGGAAAAAAAAAAAAGTCATGTTCACTTTCAGGTACAAAAATTAATTAGCCCAAGAATTTCAATTTTCGTAGTGGCAAGTCATACTAAATTAGCCTTCCTGTGGGAAAAAGACAAGTTCAATTAAAACAAAAGACCTGTGTGGAAGAGATTCTACAAACTATTTCAAGTTCAGTTTTCAGATGGGTGACAGATTAGGAGGGATATTAAGATTTTTTTCAGGTCTGTGCTTTTAGAAACTCTAACTTATACCAGAGAGCAAAAGATAAATAGAGTCAGTTCTGCATGACTTCTGATATAAAAACTAATAGGATGGAAAATGACTTTGAAGTGGCTGGATATTAGATAATTAGCAGTGCTTAGCTGAAGTTCTGTAACAGCTGAGTGACAACGAGGATGTGCTGTCTGTAACCTGAGAGCAAAGGCTCTTAATGACCTAAGTGATTTAAAAACTTTTTTTTGTTTTGTTTTGGATTTTTCCTCTTGTTCCTCGTAGTGTTCAGTGCCCAGGTATCATGGTGCTGCTCAGAGCCCATCTCAGGCTTTGGTGCAACTGGCCAGACTCATCCCCTTTATCCTGGGAAACTTCTGGAGAACATAAATTCATGGCGGGTTTGGTCCTGACTGAATTCATGGTGGGTTTGGTCCTGACTTCAGTGAGGAGAAGTGAATAATTTCTGAGCTCCATATAGCCCCAGTTAGTCCTTACACTCTCAAAATTTACCGAAAATTTAAATGATCTCATTTAGTCTGGAACAAGTCACCTCTCCCTGTGGGCACGACCTCTGGTGGATGAAGTTTTCCAGGTTTTTGATGGATACAAGGTTTTGGGAAGCACCTGTGATCATTTGATTGAGAGTCAAAGTCAGTTTTATCTCTGCTGCTGAAATCCCTGATTGCAGAGAGCTTTGCATGAGCAGAGGAGATCAGGGCAGAGTCTGGAGGACAGCAAAGGTTTTTTCCCCCGATGTTTGGAGTCATGAACGTGCCCTGGGTCCTGAGCTCTCTCTGGCTGCCTATTGTGGTGGACAAGGAACAGTTGCTTTGGTTTGTGTACAAAAATTGATGAGAACATGAGAAATGATCTCCTGGAGAGGCTTGGCCCAGCCTTCTGCATCTGGAACTTTGCTGCTCAGGGAGAGCAAAATCTTCCCAGAAACACAGCTTGGGTGTTGGGAAGCACCAGCAGGGAAAATATTGAGGCTGAGCTGCCTTTCCTTTTTCTTTTTTTCCCCAAATGCTGGGTGTCAGCAGGACATCAGGTGTTCATTTTGACACTGGGTTTCTTTTTGGAGCTGTTGATTATGTAATTCTCCCTTTTATTTTTGGCTTAATTTGGAATAATTTTCCTGACTTCTGGGGCTCAGGTATCTCATGTTCTTGTAGTTTAACCTTCACTTTGGCCAAAAACCCTGCAGAGACTTACTTTGGGTCCTTAACCTAAGGAAATTTGCTTCCATGCTTGAATCCAAGGAAAACAGTGGTGGGCTGGATATGAGGTGTTTTGGGAACATCCATGGAGTTAAATTTTTGGGTGTGAGAGATCCTAACTTTGGTCTGTCCCCATAATGCCATAGATGGATGGGCAGGAATCTGAATAATGGGAAAATATCTTGCCTTGGCTTGGGAGAACCCAGTAACTCTCTGAGGAGATAAAGGCAGTGGAAGAGGACAGGGAATGGGTTCTGGAAAACTAAAGTGTGAGCTTTGGTGGCAGGTGGCAAAAGGCAGCAGGAAACAAGGAGAAGATAGTGAGAAGCATTTTCCAGGGGTGATGCTTTCTCTAACAGCTCTCAGACTCGGGCTGATCAGAGAAATCAGAAATTTAAAATACTTTGCCAAGGCTCTTTCTCAGAGCAAGGTTTTCCTGCAGGCCTTGGTTTTCTCCAGGAATGCCCCGAGCCCTGCCTGGCTTTAGCATGGCTGAGCCTAAATTAAAATTCCATTTTGGCTGCTCTGCAGCCACAGTTTGTCTGTAACAGGAGATTTATCCCTGCAGCTGGCATGGCAAGTGCCTCAGAGAGATGGGACCATTGCTGCCGCACAAATATTTTCTTTTTCCACGCTTGCCCTTTGAAGGGGTCACGCACAACAAAGCTCAGGACAAAATTCCTCAGGAGAAGAGGCAAAATTTCAAAATTTGTCTTTTTTTTTTTTTTTTGGCAGTGGTTACTTTCTTTTTGAATGGGAAAGTTGAAAAAGCAAGTTCCATTAGCAAGTAACTAGCAAAAAATATGGTTTGATAAGTGTTTAGCACTCTGGTTTGCAAAATACCATTAATATAGTTTTTTTTCCTGTTAAGAAAGCTCCACAGCAAGAACAAAAGTCTCATGAAAACCTCCTCTAAAGAAGAATAAAAATGGCTTTTGTGTGACAAACTCCTGAATTAAGTAATACTTGGATGTTGAAAGATCACAACAGAGCTGGAACAAAAGAGAAGTCTGACTGAAGAAGCAAATCATTCAAATGTGCCTGGCAAAGGGTATTCAGGGTTTGCTGTCTTGAGGGTTTTCACCCATCACTCAGGCTGCTGTCACTGCCTGCAGGAAACAAAACTCTTCAGGCTGGCAGGGTACAGCTAAAGATTGTCTTCTCATCAGGGCAGGAACTGGTGGGAAGGATCTGAGTCCTTCCCTTCTGGTCAGGAATTCGTGGCTTGATAGGGTGGTTCAGGTGTTTGGGAATGGAGTTTGAAACCTTCCAGGGCCTGGAGGGGCTCCAGGAGAGCTGGAGAGGGAACTGGGACTGGGGACAAGGGCTGGAGGGACAGGACACAGGGAATGGCTTCCACTGCCAGAGGGCAGGGATGGATGGGAGATTGGGAATTGGGAATTCCTGGCTGGNTCCTGGTCCTTCTGTGATTCTGTGAGGAGAGAGGAATTTGTGCTCCAAGGAGCAGCTGGTGCTCAGAGCTGGGAGGGGAATCTGCCTGGGAGGGGCAGGTTTGGAGAGACTGATGGAAAGCACAGGGGCAGAGCTGCAGGGGCACCAAGGTTTCATTCAGCAGCTGCAGGAACCCTCAGAATTCCTGGGTGACCTTAACCAGGGCTGCAGGGACAGCTGGTTGGGGTGAAGCCAGGGGGGAGATTCCTGGAGAGCATTAGGGACACTTTAGGCATGAGAATAAATCACACAGACTCCATTTTCTTTGTGGTGGAAAAAGCCCATTCTTTATTCACAGGACTCATTTTTATCCACTTTTACAGACCCTGTGTGGGACTCCCAACTTTTTTGCTAATTATTGGTTATTAACAAGTTATCCTGTATTGATTGATCATTCAAACCCCCAGGAAAAGCTGCTTGTGAGAGATCGAAAAATGAGAACTATCTAAGGGTGTCAAACCAGTTTATACAAGTTGTGTTTTACCCAGGAATAGATTATGTTAATTAAATGCTCACACCAGAGTTGCTTTCACATGGGAACTTGCAGAGGGCTGGCTTGACAAGGCCAACCACTGATTCCAGGAGAGCAGGCCTGATTTTATGAAGCCTTTCTTTATAATTTTTCTACCTTACTGCAGCATTTAGTGATGTTTTCTCCCTGACAGGGCTGGATGGGATGTGCAGCTCCAGGCCAGCCCTAGATAAGAACATCTCAAATTTTAAACACTGGGATGAGCCCTCCAGGCACTGATCTGCCTTTGGAGCTCTGTTTGGAGCAGGCACCTCCAGAGGTGTCCCAGGTGTGGTTGCTCTGGTTTCCCAGTTTGTAAAAAATTGGAAAAACTTGTAAAAAAATTTGTAAAAAATTGGAAGTTACGAGAGGTTTATTTTATGAGGCCCAAATCTTTGTCCTGTGGATTTGCTTGGCTATTTGCTCATTTGTAGAGCTGGTTTTTGGTTTGTTTCTTCTTTTCCTAACCCTTCTGTTGTGGTTTTACTTGGCTATGACTTCTTGGAAGTCAAATTTGGCTTCTGGTTCTTTATCACAAAGAAAAGGCAAAATACAACCCAAAAGATGACCTGTAGGCAGCTCTGCTTCTGGAATTTTAGTCCTAATAGTCTTATCTAATGTATGAATTCATTTTAGCTTGTTTCTGTTGAACCATCAAAATACAAAGGAAATGGGAATTCCTGTTTGTGATAATAGGAAATGCAGCTATTGAGCATTTTATTAAATGGCTGGCTATAATTTTAGAGCATTAAGATCAGTGCAAAAATAGAAATATCTTTACATTTTTTTACTCTTTTTGACACCTTTTTCCTATCGTCTTTCAATACTCAGTGTTTTCACTCAGTTTTTACTGCGTTTGTGGACTATTACAGTGGTTGGCCTGTAAATTTTACAATTACTTTGAAATTATCTGAAAAAAAAAACCCCTAGTGATGTTTGCATTTAACAAAAATTTGTTTTCCTGAACTATATTGGGGCAACATTGATTCAACTACTTTGCTTTATTTTTTTTTTTTTTAATGCATTACCTTTACTTTTTTACCTTAAAAACTCTTGATATGGTTGGGGAGGCTGATACCTGCATCCAGGTGGGGGGTTTGAGGCTTAGATTATTTCCCAAGAGCTTCAATTCTTATAAACCACCAGGTAAATTTATATGGAATTAATTGTGCCATCCCTACCAGCTTTCAAAATCTCAGAGAATGCTTGGATTCAGATGGGAGTTTTACAACTCATGTTCAGATTTTGGTGAAGTTTTGCTGGAGGAAATTCAGCTTTTTTGGATACTCCCTCTAGTGCTGAAGGTGCTGCATGACTGAAAAAACAAACACAGGTTTGTATTCACCAACCCAGGGAACAAATTAATGTCAGGTTTTATTTCTTTGTTGTTTCAGTTCCTTTTGGCTTGCTCTCATGGGAACTTCACCCGTTTGAGCTGGTGGCAAATGTGTTGTGTGACCAGTTGTGCTTGAAAAATTCGGGTTAAGTTGGGCTTTAAAGATAAAATTGTTTCCAAATTTGCCAAATACAAAAGAACAACAAGAAAAAGCCTTTGCTGTCGGTCGGTGCCTGATCATTAGACAAAATGTTTGGTCCCTAAATTAATCTTACATTCATCTATTTGTTGCAGTTCCTTGCAGCCACATTGAAACTGGGGCTGGAAAGAAAGACCTGGATGAAAGCAACTCGGATTTTTCAGTTACATAAAACTCTGAAAGGCTTTTACAAATTGCTTCTGTGTGGGAGGCAGCTTGCTGCAAAGCTGTCACTTGAAACTTTATCAATCAGAAGACAGTGCTGGTTTTAATTATGTAGATTTTTCAAAGTAAAATAACTTTTTTTTTTTTCCCTTGCCTGAAAATGTAGAACAGAGTCAGGTGAGATCTGGAACAATCTGAAAGATTTTTGAAGAGTTTGCTGGGCTTAATTGAAATAGCTTCAAAAAGCTGGCTTTTATGAAGTGTAGTGGAGTTGAAGCATTTTTAGCTTTCTTCTTTTTAAAAGAAAGGCCTTTTTCTCCTTCTACATTGTGCAAATTGTCACTAACTTCTAATTATCTCTCTATCCAGCCATGGTGCCCATCTCAGTGCTGTAAAGATCTGTACTCTGAGTTTTTATGGCCTAATTTTGGTGCCTTGGGCCCTGAAATAAAGTGATGCTGTAGAATTTTGTGTCAGCGGGGGCAGCGAGCGCCAGGCTCTTTGCAGGGCTCTGCCAAATCCCCTCCTGGCAGTGACACTCTGGAACTGTCACCAAACAGGTGAAATCCCTGCAGACATCCTGGAGTTGGCTGGGAAAGCTCCAGAGCTCTGCTGGAGATGCCACGAAGCTCCTGCACCTTCAGAGAGCAGAAACAATGAGCTGGGTTTTCTGCTGCTCCAGCAGGCGAGAGGGTGGGAAAAGAATGTGAATTAATCATGAGCACTCCATTTTGCTAATGTGTTTGGTGATGGGGGAGAGAGACAGACAGAGCGTTTCCTTTTGCTCTTTTCCTTTTTGGGTTGTTTGACTTCATTAGGAGTTGGGTTTTGCTGTTTGTTCTCACTCTGGGAAGCAGGCAGCACTAACATGTCATGCCGTGGTGACGGGTTTGTTCTCCAAAGCCTCTTCCCCAGTGTTTATTGTGCAACACAGTTGGCACCGCTACCTGCTGAAATTGGATAAAATCATGATTTTTACCAGAAAAAGGCACTTAGGCTCTGATTTCTGCTGGTTTTGACACCGGCTTTTTCTTTTCCCAATTTTCACGTCATCTTTCTGCATTCCCTCCCCTCTGGCAGTGCTGTCCCTTTTCTCAGCCTGGTGCTTGTAGGTTGTCTGAGAAATCCTCCCAGGGTTTGTTCCCCAGTGTGGGGGTGACTGAGCTCTGCATGGAATACTGCTGATTTTAAAAGTGATGGGCTGCAGCTCTTGCTGGGCTCCTTTCAGAGGAGCTGGGGTGACCCAGTGCTCAGCTGGGACAGGGTCACAGGTACTCACCCCCTGACTCTTTGCAGATTCCCTTTGTGAGCTCCTGTTGCCTTTTCCATGTCCTTTTTCCGGGAGTCAGCCTTCCTGCCATTTCCCTTTCCCCAGCTGCTTTGTCTTCTCTTCCAGCTCCGTTTTAAATCACGTTGTATTTTTGGATTCCACACCTCCAAGGCTGTGACCTCTTTGGTGAGCTTGAAGGATGGGCTTTGCTGTGGCTGGGACTCTCTCAGGGTCACCATTGCTGCCTCTGCTCTCTGCTCGTGGGGCACATCAAAGTCACCTGTCCCCGTTGTTGGCACTCGGACCCAGAGCCAAAACAAGAAATGTGGCAGCACCTTTGGGAATTTATAGCTCCCAACCTCTGGGTTCTTTTAGGTCACTCAAACAAAAGTGCTAGCTGCTGTGGATGAGCTCCTTTATCCCTCCATTGCCCAAACTCCTGGCTCAGCACAGAAATGAATCAGGAGTGTTGCAGGTGTAGAGGCCGGCCCCTGAGAGATTCCCACCGTGGCAGAGATCCCAATCTCCAGCTCCGCCCTTCCCTTTGTGCTCCAAGACCTCTGAGGGTGAAGTCATTCTGAGAGAGAAGCTCATATGAGCACTGGCTTTCAGTTCTCAGGCTGGCAGAGAGTCCTTGGCTCCATCTGTGTGATCCCAGGGAAGGGGAAGCTCAGCAGAGCCCTGCAGCATCCTGAGGCCAAGGAGAAGCTCCCAGGGGAGCCCTGGAGCTGCACGTGGAGCTTGTGATGATCCCAGTTGATGAATTCCCATGTGGCCCTTCAGAGCAATCATGGTCCTGCAGGAACCACACCCAGAAACTTCTCTGGAATACATTCATGGAGCCATTGAGGCTGGAAAAGTCTTCTTGGATCGGAGTCCAACCACTCCCCAGCCCTGCCAAGGCCACCACTGCCCCACGTCCCCAAGTGCCACATCCACATGGCTGTGAAATCCCTCCAGAGGTGGGGACTCCCCCACTGCCCTGGGTAGGTGACTCTCCTGGGGAGAAATTCCCAATATCCAACCTAACCCTCCCCTGCCATAACTTGAGGCCGTTTCCTCTTCTTGTCCCTTGTTCGCTGGGAGCAGAGCCGGACCCCCACCCTCCCCACTGCTCTTCCAACTCCAACAAGATTTGAGGGAGAGATTCACCTGGGAGCCTATTCCTGGTTTCTGAGCCCAAGGAAGGATGGGTGTTCTCACAACACCTCAGAAATCCACGTAGAAGCCAAACTCCACTCTTGTTTACTTGTCTGTGAGTTATGCCTGGAAATTACCTAAATTTATTTGCAACTACTTGAGCATCTTGTGATTCATAGGTGTCTTCCCAGTAGTACTGCAGTAGATGGTTACTCACATCTAGCAAAGCCTCCAAATTTTATTTTGAAGCTGCAGGCTGTGAAGTGGGATTGACAGTTGCTGAAATTTATGGCATTTGTAGTCATAAAAGAAAATGTATTTGAAGTAGCACCCAACAGTGTTTGGATTATAGGTTATACACCCAGAGCACTGCTGACATTTCTGTGCTACCCCAAATGGAGAAGGATGAGGAGAACTCACCATTTAAAGGTTTGGGTCTAAAAGAAGGGGTCTAGAAGTTGGCAAAATCTGCTCTTAAAATTCTCTCACCTCATTTGGGAAAATGGGGTGATTTAAAATGCCATCCTGAGATTGACATGAAAATGTGAAGCCTGTATCAGCGACTGTTATGTAAATGGTTCTTGAAAAGTCTCTGGATCATTTACTCAGAGGTGTATTTAAAGGAGGAAATGACTTATTCATACATTGTTTCATGAACTCATACTGTGATTTTTTTATTTATTTTTTTTCCCCAAGCTACTTGAAAGGAAGCTCAGAGGATTATGAGAGTGTAGAAAGCCACGTGATAAACAAGGGCAGTGGAGTGGGTATGGAGGTGACAAGAAAACAAAGCCTGGCAGTAAATACTGAACAAACAACTGAGACAACATAAACAAGCTGACTTAAATTGCTGAGGCAAGTCTTGACTTGAGATCTTTTCAGTGGGAATGTCAGAAATTCTTTCAGGACTTTGACTTGCAAACAAATGAACGTTTCCAGGGAGGATGCTCTGATAATATCCACCTGTCTCAGGCGTCTCTCAGGGGTAACTCTTGCTTAGGAAAGATTCTGGTCTTTTTATAGGGTATTGTGTGCTTGAATCCTTGAGAAAGGATAATTTTTTAATCTAGAAGGGCATTAGGAAGGACCACCCTGGGCACTGGGAGTCACTGGGGTGCTTCAGTCCTGGACCCATCTGATTACCTAGGTAAAAAGCAAGGAGAGACCAGTACAAAGATCCTTCCCATAATAGCACTGCTGACCCCATAATGATGTATTTGTGATTTGATTTATTCTTTCTAGAAATCTTTTTAATATGTCTTTATTGCTTCTGATTTAGTTAATCCCTTTCCAGTTCTTCCTTATCTGGGCTGTTCTGTTTATCCAGCAGCTCATGCAGCCACGAGGTTATTGTAGCTCACAGGAGCTTTATATGTTTTGTACCTTTGATTAGCAGGGTTTCTGTTCATTTCTTAATACTCTCTTGATTCCCATATGGTTCAGGTCTGTGGGATACATCAGAACATCTCATTTCAAAGTAACTTGGTAGAGAAATACTCATAAAGAAAACCCAGTTTGCTGTAATTGCCCCACTTGTGTATCAGGTTCATGTTGTGTCCACAGCAGAAAGGCACCATGGAATATGTTGGATGGGCTATTTCTGCTTCTCTGAAACTGTAATTGAAGTATTAAACTTGCCATGAGCTCTTCTTTAGGCTCAGATTAATTTCTGAGTTAACAGATACAAGCACTGTCTCTAATTTTACATTTAGCCTTAACTTAAGTACACTTTTATTCTTTGTTCTTAAATTATTTTACTGATTATTAATTATAGCAGATCAGTTTGACTGGATGGAAAATAAAGACTGGAAAAGGCTAAATCTTGACTGCAATGAAAATATAGCTATATATCTGATGGAGCAAATGCCCAGAGGGGATAGATTTAATTCAGCAAGGAGAGTTTTTCAAAAGCTTTTGTCTTCTGCCTTCTCACAGACGAATTTTGGCAGAAAGAGTATAATCAATAACTTGACTGCCTTTCCTCAGGCTCCTTCAGGCTGAGGTTTAATTCGGTGCCTTTCTGGAACCACAGAATCATTAAGGTTAGAAAAGACCTCCAAGATCATCAAGTCCAACCTTTGGCTGATGCCCTCCATGCCTGACCACGATTTCAGTGAAGATTTTTTTCCTAGTATATAATATAAAGCTCTCCTGGCACAAAGTGAGAGGGGACCTTGGTCTGGAAGGAGGAAGAGTTTCCAGCAAGGCTGGGTTTGGCTTTGTGTGGGCTGAGGAAGATCAGCTTGTTCTGGGACCCTCAGGGAGAGACTGACTGCCACTCCTTCACCTTGCAAAAACATTAAATTTCACAGATCCTTGGTGTTGCTGTTGTGATAGTCTCAGTTTTATCTGAGTTTTACCTGGCAATGAAACTTTTCCAGGATGTCAGGGTGACTCTGAAATGCTGATTCCTCATGGATACAGACTGGAATGAAAGTGCTGCTGGCTACAGCTACTGCTGTCAGCTAGAGAATAACTCTGATAAATTTAATGTAGAGCTCCTACTCTTGCATTTTTATTTGATCTCGGGATGCCTAACTCCAGTTTGGATGTAGAGCTGCAGAAACCTTCATGGTTTGGCCATCCATGTTCATTAATGGCTTTGGATCAATAAACCAGTCCATGTATTTGCCACAGCCATGGGAGAGTTATGGCTCACGTCTTGGCTTAATTTCTCTGTGTTCAGCTGGCTCTGGGCTTGAAGACAAAGGGGAATATTCAGGGTCATGAAAGTGAAAGGTATCAGAGATTTTCTGCTATTTATCCTTGCCAGCTGTACAGAAAAGACACTTTTGGGCTGAAAACTCCTCTGTGCAATGCAATGATGGATTTTGTTATATTGGGAGTTATTTTTCATCAAATGGAACTCAGGAGCTGAATGCTGAACTGTTTGCTCAGTGCCCCTCTTCTGGGGCTGGTTTCGAAATGTCCTTGCAGGAATCCTGTTGTTCTTTGCCTCCCTCAGAGCTGTCTCCAGGGAGCTGTGGAGGAAAAGGGTGCCCTGAGCCTCTGCAGTCAGACTTACACCAAGGTTTACTCAGTGCAGATACTATGATTGGATTTTGTGCTATTCTATGCATGTGCCAAACAAGAGAAATCTCCTGTTTGAAAAATCAGTTTGTGGCAGCAGGAGGAACTTAGTCATGGAACCTCGGAGTTGCAGGAGGCAGGAAAATGGTGCATGGGAATATTAAGCTTAAATCAAGGCTTTGTGGTTGAGATTTAATCCTTGTTTTTCAGCAGAGAAAAAATGTGTAACTCAAACACTGAAGACAGCACAGTTATAAATCTGAATAATAAATCAGGCATGTGTTTAGGCAAAGACATTGCTTGTGTCCCTCTTGAAATATAGATCTGTGGTATTACTTATTCAAGTTAGGAAATAGAACTTCAGGACAGCAAAAAACAAAATTCCTTGCTTGGCTCCACAAGGTAATAACTCACCCAGTCCATCTCCATGTGATGCACACATGTTGAAGAGAGATAAATCAAGTGATGATAAGTTATTAATTGTCCACATAAAAGAGCTCAGGCCTGAGCTCATGCTGGTGGAAGGGATGATCAAACCAGAGTGGAGTTTGCAGAGAAGGAGGCAAGAAAAAATCCTTTTCGTGTGTCTTCCCAGATGTGTTCTGCCTTTCTCTCTCCTGCCATCAGCTGTTTGTCTTTAGGCATGGTGTGGGAAAAGCAGAATTAAACCTATTCCTTGTTTTTTTTATTCCTTATTCCAGAATTAAACCTGTTCCTTATTTTGCTGCTCTGTGTTTAGTCCCTTCAAACCCTGCTAGAAGTCCATTTTACTTTTCCTCTGTGACCCTGGATCAAAGCCTCTTTTATTCACTGCCCCCAAACAGGTGATTGGCTCTGGGTCCCTTTTAATTTGCTGTGAGTGAGTATTTTTTTAGGATTGAGATGTGGCAGTGAAACAGATGCTGATCAGGACTGTGTTTCTTGCTCTGTATATCAAGGTAAAAAAGCCATAGGTGTGTCTCGAGGCTTCCAATCCCCCAGAACTGGATTTTCTTTCTGTTTTATTGGACTGTGTAAGTGGTTTGTTGCTTCTTTTTAGTTGCTGCTCAAAAAGTGACCTAAGTGAATACAAGTATAAACTTGATTAATTCTGATAGGCAGCTTAATAAATAATAGAATAATAAACCCTAAATTTTTCAGTGCCACCGTCGCTCTGAGATCTGAAATGCTGAACACTTCAGGGGCAAAACAAGCTGGGTCCTTTATTCTGAGATTTTTGTATACAGGAGCCCCAAATCCTCCCTGCCCTGAAGAGCCTTTTGTGCACACAATCACGTCTTGGAGGTTTTTAGATATTCAAAATACCTTCTGTGCAGAAGCAGCAGAGATCAGGGCCTAATGGGACAAGAAGCAGAAGAAAGAGCTCATTGTCAGGAGGTAATAACTCCTTGTCATTCTCCGTGGGAGGCTGCTGGAGGTTAAAAAAATTGGGAAAGAGTGTTGCTAAGCACTTGCCATATCATGTCTTGGTTAACCAGGATATCCTGGTTTTGACATCTCCTCTCCAGTAAGTTTTAAGTAACTGTCCTGCAGCCTTTTTCTGGAAAGTGAAGTTGAATTTACTTAGTCAGTTTTCTGAGATAAGTAAACATAGCTAAGTATTAAAAACACAACGTTGTCTGACGTCTCTGAGACCCTTCTGGAATATTTTGTCTCCATGTTCAGATTGTCTCAGTAGGATCTCATATTTGTCAGCCCATGTTGCTTTGGATCCTCTTGATCTCGAGCAGGGCATTGCCATTTTTCTGGAAATGCCCATTTTTCTGCAAAATGAGAACGTGAGAGGGGACACTTTGTGGCCATTCCTTATCAATTCATCACTGGTTGCTCATTATTTGGAATCTCCCTTCACCTTCATCCTGGCTACATGGAAATTCATTTCCCAACTCCAGACCTCACCAGCATCCCCTCCTGCAGTGAGAGCCTGGAGATTGCCCTCCAAAGGCAGGAAGGCTCTTTGACATTTGTTAGTTGGCTGATCTGTGTGAGAAATCTTACATAAACTCCAGCAGGGGAGCTGCCAATTCCTGCACGTTGGAGGAGAAACGCTGCCTTATTTGGAGAAGTTTGCTCCTACTCGAGGCCACAGCAGTGGTTTCCAAACTCCTCTGGTATTTGATGACTGTGGCATAACTTTGGAGGGCTTTGTGTGCCTCCTTTCAGCTCCTCTCAGGTCACTGGGTGGCACTTGGGGAGAGTCCTGGTCCCTGCTGCCTTTGGAGTGGAGGGGAATGAGGGAGGGGTGGGCTTGTTCTAGCCCAAAAATAACTTACAGAAAACCCCAAAATGAATCTGCCTCCTTCATCCTCCTTTTTACCTGAGGTTTTTTTTTTGTTTTGCTGAGGAATAGCTATGAGGATTTATCTGAATTTCTGGCAGACATCAAAGGTGGCTGCTCAGCTTTGGGAAGGGTCCTCACCTTCTCCATGGGCAGCAGCAGCCAGGGCTGAGTCCTTGGCATGCTGTGGTCCCTTGGGACAATCTAGGGAAGGGAGCGGCTGGAGCTTCAGGAGTGACTGAGGGAGAAGAGGAGGCTCAGGGGGGATCTTGTGGCTCTGCACAACTCCTGCCAGGAGGGGACAGCCAGGGGGTCGGGCCCTGCTCCCAGGGAACAGGGACAGGAGGAGAGGGAACGGCCTCAGACTGGGTGTTGGGAACAATTTCTCCCCAAAAGGATCATCTGCTCAGGGCAGTGATGGAGTTCTCATTTCTGGAGGGATTTCAGGGCTGCGTGGATGTGGCTTTCAAGATGATTTAAAGATCTTTTCCATCTGAGTCCATGATTCCATGGCCACCAGGGTGACTTCTTCAGCAGTGGTGTGAGGCCACATGTGGGGGATGGAGCTGAGCCTTCTTCCATGGTGACTTCCATCAGTGGATCAAGTGCAGAAGTGTCTGTACTCAATCACTTTTGTGGTCTGGGGTGGTGCTGCCAGTGCTGTAATGTTGGATATTACATTATATATAATATAATCCCTTTCCCTGACCTCTGTGTGAATTCAGTCCACCCCCTGCACCATGCTTCCCTCACTTCACCTATTTTTCCTCTCTTTATTCCACAAGCAGTTTGTTTAGGCATGTGTGTTACTTTGTGTTACTGTTTCTCTGGAATTTATTTGTTGCCATCTCCAGAGCTGGTTTTACATGTTTAATTTTATGATGTTCATGAGGCAACGTTGGCAGGAACGGCGCTATAAAAAGCGCTCATTTCATGGAGTGGTACAAACATGTTTTCAGCTGAATTGATGACACTGAATATAAAACACTTCTCATTTGCTCTTCCCCTTAAGGTTTGTTTAATGAACTAAAGTTTTTCTTATTACTTAGAGGTGCAGTTCTTTCTACCCATCCAGAAAGAATACAGAACATAATGTGCATTTCTGGCTGCCATCTCTTGGAAATAACCTACTTAAGGAACATTTCTCTGTGGATCTTGGGGTGTTGTGGAGATTCTTCCACTCTCTTCTCTTTTCTTACTGTTTCTCCCTGAACCTTGAACTCTTTATTATGAATAAAAATGAGTCTAAATGAGGAGATCTGTATTAAGAAGCCACTTGGGAAGGTATTAGTGTTTGGATGCAGATTTGTGTTTACACTCGGGGAATTTGTTTGAGGTAATTTTAGGGATTGAGACCACCCTTTTTGGTCTTCAGGTTGCATTGATACTGCCTGTGAAGAGCCATGATTTATTGAATTTGCATATGATATCTCTCTCTGGCAGTGGGTAATATTAATTAAAGTGTTTATTGCTGTTTATGATCTGATGCTGTGCAGGAGGCACTTCCTGAGGGGATTCATAAGGGCTGGGATGGAAGCACCTGTGTCTTCAATGCTGTTTTCCATACATTGGTGTCTAGAGGCTCAGAGTGGTCCTGTCTCCATCCAGGACTCATCTTAATGCTTAATTAATTTTCTGGTGGGGCTGTCCAGGTGCGCCAGGGAGCTGGGAAGGGGAAGGGGGGAAAAGCAGAGCCTGAAGTGAGATAAGCCCTGCTGCTTTCCCATGGACAGGTGTGGACTTGCAGTTAATGCCTCATCAAGGGCTTGATCTCCTGCCCACCACTTCAGCTGACCTAGAATTTGGTGTAAATATTAAAAAGAGTTAGAACAAGCTGTTGCATAAAGGCTGTACCTTAGATCCTCACCCTTGTAACTCTTCATCCTCCAGCGTTGCTCCTTTTCCCACCACTTAGTTGTTGATACAGCTTCAGTTTGGGCAAAGATCAATCATTTATCCAAATTCCCTCACATCTGAAGTGTAAATTAAAGTCCCCAACCTCAGAGTGCCATGGCACATGAACGCTGGGCACTGCAAGGAGGAGATGCCACACACCTGACTGAGCATCTGATAGACACAGGAGGCCTGGGAGAGAAAGTTTTGGAGCTACTGACTTTTCAAAGCCTGTCAGAAGACTCATTTTCCCCCAGTTTCTGTCAATTGCTGCCTGACAATTGAAAAGCAGGGATTGAGAGAGTGTTCACCCACGCTGGTGCCTGAGCCCCAGTGCTCTACAGCCATATCCTTGGAAGAAAAAGGAATAAAAAGGAAAAGTACACATATGAAGCACCAACTGGAGTTTGTTAAACATGGAGCATATGTGTTATTTAGATTTGGAATGTGCTGAGGTTATGAAGCTATTCTTAGCAAGGAAGACAAATAAATTGCTGGTACATCAAAATAATTTGTAACAAATAGATTGATGAAAAGCTTGCTGGGAGACGGGGCATGTGACAGAGCCCTGAAATTCAGCTTCCAACTGGAGCTTCTCCATCCTGCAGTGGTGGAGTTCAGGCAGTTTGAGGAATGTGATTAAACACAGGGCATGCTAATGGTTGGTAAAGGGTTTTAATTTATTTTTGGTGGACTTTGCAGCCTCCTGAGTGTGGCTCGGAATCAGACTTTCAGTTCTCGCCAAAGTTATTGAGTCTGAACTCAGAACTGCTCAGTGATGAGTGAATTCCAGATTATTCAATACAAACCCAGAATTCCATTGGAGTATTGTGGTCTAGGCTTGCCTGTCCATGTGATTACCAAAACTGATGGTAGAACTCAGAATGCAACGTGAATTCATTTTTTATTGTACGAGAGGGGGGCAAAAAAGATGCCAAAGGCTGCCCCCAACCCAAATATTGTACAGTGCATATCAAATGAGATCTGAACATCAGTGATTACATTTTTAGTAGGATGAGTGTTCTGACTGAAATGCAGCAATCTGTCACTTGGCCTTTCTGTGACATTCAGTGCATTGAAATTACCAGGCAAAGATTGCTTTTTGACATGCTAAATTAACAGAGTTGGAAATTGGAGCTTTATCATGGCTGCTAATTGTTACAGGGAGTGGGAAGAGTTGTTTGTCTTTTATGTTCTGAGCAGGCTATTCAGACAGCAGTTAATAAAAATAAAATAAAGATATTCTCCAAAAGGGTCATCTCTGGAAGAAGTAGAGTTGGTTAAGAGAAACCACTTTTAATCTGAGCTGTGGCAGTGTTGAACACTTTCCCTTCAATTCCAGCCTAACCATAATTAGGGTTTATTCTAAGGAGATGGAAGACCTGGCAACTCCATTTATTAATGGTGTGAAGGAAAAATGATTTAAAAGAACATTTTAGACATTTAAAAGTTTTGGTTCAGCATGAATGAGGGTGTTTCGCTCCTAAGTTTTTTTCTCTTGGTGTTGTTCCTTCAGATATGTAAAAATCCAACTTAACCTAATACTAAATGATTATGCTTCATATGCTTTGCAAAATCTGCTGCAATCACAACCCTTATGTTTTACTAAAAATTGAATAATGCTTTGTGTCATTAGGTTTTTTTTTTAAAGCATGGGCTATATTTTGTTTGCTTTCTACTGATTTTACCAAATGTAATTTTTGTTTCGGAGAGATAAATGATAAATCCATTTAAGTTGTGGCAGGTGATGGTACCAGGACCCTCTCTGTAAAGTAGAGATGTTTCAGATCTGAAATTCTATTTACTCAAGCAGTCATTAGCTACAAATGTCAACAAATCTATTTATTTTTAGCTCCCAGACAAACAGGAGCTCTGGCTAAATGTGTAAATGAAATTTCTGGAGGATTTTAATTGGTATTTCAATATCTCCATCAGTGACCTTGTCACAAGGGACAGATTTCACTGATATTTATCAATTATCTGAGAGGTCTCCAGCCTTGGCTTCCTATTCCTAGGTGTGAGTTATGAATTCCTGGGTTTTATGCTCAGCAAATACATAGAGAAATACTTAGCAGGTCTGTGTGGGAGAGTAACAGAATCAGAGAGTCTTAAAATCCCAGACTGGTTTGGGTTGGAGGGGACCTTAAGGCTCATCCCATTCCATGGCAGGGCCACCTTCCACTGTCCCAGGCTGCTCCAAGCCCCATCCAACCTGGCCTGGGACAGTTCCAGAGATGTGGTGAAATTAAGAAAGGATGAAATTAAGCCAAGATCTCTGTCCAAGAGGTCTGTTAGTCCTGCTTTTACTGTTTCTCAAGCAGAAGGAGTTACCAAAGCACATGAGAGATTAGATGACCCTGAATGTTTTGGGGTTAATACTGATTTCAGGACAAAGTGATGAAGTTTGAAGCTGTTGTTGAATTTGGGTTTTTATGGGCATGCCCAGGGTTTTTTGGCACTCTCCAGCCCCAGGTGAGCAGTGTGGGCAGAGCAGTGTTTGCAGCTGTGCAGGTGGAGCTGTGAGCAGAGCGCTCTGTGGGCAGCCTGACGCTGCCAGGCAAAGTGAGATGGATGGAAACACCTTCACTCCTGGCAGGATGGGAGTGCATCAGTTAGGGGAGGCTCTGCTCATCCCACTCCTGCTCTGGGAAGGAGCTCCAGGTACCCATGGCAGTTCTGTGGCAGTTCCTGGAATTCTGATTTATGAGGTGCTACTCATCCTGCCTCTGGTAGGGCCGTGCTGGGAGCATGCCCTGAATTAAGGGAGTGGGATGGTCAAAGGCAGGGAAAGCACAGCAATTTGTGATTTGTGTGCACGCCACACAGGCCTGTGTAAATCTGCTCAGTCCCCTTTTGCATCCAAGGAAAGAACTCTTAGCCAGGATGAAACCACAGGAATTCAGTGGGATGGTGGGAGCAGCATCCCTTCCCAACCCGTGTGGTCCAGGGATGGCAGTGTGGGGACAGCTCCCTGCAGAGCTCCTCTGGGACTGAGGGTCTGGCCAGGGATGTAGAGCTTGATGTGATGCTGATGTGCTTAATGGTTAATTTAGAAAAAATGGAAAACAGAATTTTTAGGAAACCATGAGGATGTTTCTTTGTCAAGGTGTTAGTTTTTCCAAATCGTATCTGGGGAGAAAAGAAGCTCAAGGTGTTGAGAGCTTGGTCCAAGCACTGTAATCCAACATGTGTGAGGAGGAAATGTGCATGGCTGGTCCAAGGCAAGTTTTACCTTCCATTCTTTCCTGGGCATGCAGGGCTGCCTTCCCAAGATGTTAAATTCACATTAACACCTGAATGTCTGCAGGCCTGCAGCACCACTCCTCTGAAGGCATCCTTGGCTTCCCTGGGCTCTGGCACGAGTATGGAGCTCCCATTGCCAAATCTGCTCCCGTGGGCAGCGTGGGGGAACCCAGAAGTTGGAGATGTCCCATCCCTGGAAGTGTCCAAGGCCAAGCTGGACAGAGCTTGGAGCAACCTGAGATAGTGGAAGGTGTCCCTGCCCATGGGGAAGGGAATGAGGTGGGCTTTAAGGTCTCTTTGAACCTCAACCATTCTAGGATTTTGTGACTATTATGCATCAATAAATAGGTGAAATAAATGAAATACTGTTTATTAATTAGTAAGATTGTTGGTGTTGATTCCTTGTAAAAGCTGCCCTAGAGCAGAGGCTGGACAGAGTTCCAGAATAAAGCAGGGATTTATGAAAAGGATTTCCTCCATGGATCCACCTTGGGCAGCACAAGAGCCCAGCCAGGGCTGCACCCAATGGGAACCAAAATGGGCACAAAATGCACGCCCGGGCACGGGCTCTGTCACTGTCATCAGTTCTGCTCCATTTGCACCTTGGAGTGAATTGTCCAATTCCAGCTTTAGCTTCTGCACTCCCACCCTGCTTGTTCTTCTCTCTCCAGCCCACGGTGTTTGTGCTGTTGGGCTGAGATTTGGGTCATTTGTCCTTGGTCCCCAGCTGGAGAAGGAATTGTTTTGTCTCCCTGCTCTGTGCAGAGAGCTGAGCAACACTGAATATGGAGCTCAGAACTGCACACTAAAGCAGCACAGAGTCTGGAAAATAGAAAAGCCAAACCTGAGGCATCACTGGGACATAGGTGGCACAATGCAGGGAGCGAAGGAGTGAAGAGTAACAGAGCTATGTTGCTTTATCAGAGGGATTGCAGCTCTTTTAATTACAGACTAGTTAGTTAAGTCAGGAGAGAGAAGGAGACCCTTTGTGAGGAGGCTGCAGTGCACAAGGGCTCCCCCATTTCCTGCTCATTGGGATGTTGGAGGCCCTGGTGCTTCCCGTGCTGTTCGCCTCCTGTTCCACCACCCATGGCTGCACACAGGGGTTGAAATCAGGGAGCAGAGGAGCTGGGTCTAGGTGGGGCTTGTGTCTCAGAAGTTTTGTCTTGAAGCTTTTGGATCATGTGGCCTCGTAAGAGAAGTGAGAGACTGGGGACAGGTGTGTAATAACGCTCCCTAATATTTTGGGTTGTGGTGTGAAGACACCTTTTGAAAGTAATTGTTATAATTAGGGTTAGCAAAACATTTGAAGTGATACAAAGGTGCTGTGGTGGAATGTGAGGCAGGAGAAAGATTCTTGTGTTTTAGTATTTCAGGATGACTCTTGGTAAGTTATGAATTTAGTTGTTGATAACTTTCTTTTTCAAATTTGCTCAGTTAAACCTGTTCTAATGTCTCTGGGGGGAACCAGAGTGGAGCAGGGTTCAGGGCCTGAAGGGGCTCTAGGAGGCTGCACAGGGACTTTGGACAAGGGATGGGGTGACAAGGACGAGGGGGAATGAATTCCAAGTAACACAGAGGGGGTTAGATGGGATATTGGGAAGGAATTGTTCCCTGGGAGGGTGGGGACACCCTGGATCCCTGAAAGTGTCCAAGGCCAGGTTGGACAGGGCTTGGAGCAGCCTGGAAGGTGTTAGGGGTGGAAATGAATGATCCTTAAGGTCCAAGATTCCATGGTTCTGTGGCACCTTCCAATAGAGGAATTCCACTGGTTCCTGGGTCTGGCCTTTCCCAGCCTTGGGGCTCTGACATTTGGGAGGGGATCCCTCACCCTGGAGAGCTCCTGTCTCTGCACCCCATCGTGTCCAGCAGGATTGTGAGGGCTTGGTGCTGCTGACAATACTTGACTTTGTGACCTTGTGCCAAACCTTCAACCATCTTGGACCTCATGACTTTGTGCCAAAAACCTTCAACCATCTTGGACCTCATGACTTTGTGCCAAAAACCTTCAACCATCTTGGACCTCATGACTTTGTGCCAAAAACCTTTACCCAGCTTGGACTTCATGACCTTGTGCCAAACCTTCAGCCCTCTTGGACTTCATGACTTTGTGCCAAACCCTCATCCATCTCTGTGGAGGAGCATCCAGGAGTTGATGGTGAGGTTTTCTGTGGCGCAGCATTGCAGGGAAGGTTGTTTTGCAGGAAATTGCTGGTTAGGTTTTGAATTGAACGTTTGACACGAGGCAGGAGTGGATTTAAGGCTATGGGAAGCCCATCCAGCTCCCTTCACTGCTGATGAGGTTTTAAGTTCCCTTTCCCATGGGAGCCCCAGGTCCTGTTGAGTGCATGTGACAGCAGCAGGGAGGGGAGGATCACGATGCCAGAGAAGCTCAATTTGACTCATTTAAGTGTGACTTAAGTGTTGTAAACGTTTCTGTGTGGTGGAAAACCACCTTGGCTGCTTTAGCCGTGCTTGGTAATGAATTATGTCAGAATAGGCTGGTGAGAGAATTTGGGCTGTGTGGTTAAACCCCTTTTCTGTGGATTTTTCAAAATACTCACTGGGGCACGGCAATGTAATTTATGGGGAAAAATAGAAAAGTTTTGTGCCTGTCATATTTGCAGGCTCAGTTTTGCCTTACTCTGATGTGACTTGGATTGATATTATGATGAGTTTATCTTGGTTTTCAGATGTAATGCACCTCACTGTTGTAACTATAAACTTTTTCTGTGCTCAAATGGAAATGAGAATAGTACAAAAAATGTCCTTTTTCTCCTCAGCTGAGGATTTTCTCTCTCCCCAGCCCTGCCACGGCTTGGCTGGGGTGTTTTGGGGTTTGTGATGGACCAGGGGCTCTGGGTTTTGGCATTCCCGTGGAGCTGCAGGTTCGTTCCTGCTTTGTGTTGTTGCCCCTAAATTTTTGAGGACAGGGCTCCCTCGCGTGGTGGCACCACACAAACTTCACTGCACGGAAAACCCAAATTTCCCCTTTTTTTTCCTCCCAAAACCAGCAGTTTTCACACGGTTGTGTAGGGAGCTTTCCACTGCTGGAGAGGCTGAGAGAAGAGAAAATATCGCAGAGCTCTTCTATTCCCTCCAACCCAAACCATTGTGGGAATTTAATCCCAAAAAATCACAATATTTCTGTTATGCACAATTCTATAGAACTTCAAGCTAAGCAATAGTAAGTGTTGAAAGATTTTTTCTTTTCCTGGATGTTAACTGTTCCTTAGCCTCCAAATAAGTTTTTGACTTAAACTTGTAGGAAACAGACAGCAGGTTATTAATATGGTGTTGTAGCAAAATCAGTATTCCTAATGGAAATCAGTGTGCTCAGAATAGGAAAAAATCTGGCAATCAACTCCTGTTGCTTTGTGAATATTAATTAAATTACATCAGTATATATAGTGTGTATTTAAGTCATATATAGAGACATATTATATGAACTAATAATATGTTAAATATAAAAAAGTAAAATATATTTGTATGTATTTATAATAATTAAAATAAATTATTATATAAACTATATTTTTATATAAATGGTATAAAATATCTATATAGATATGGATATATATATATTTTATATAAATGTGTATATGGAATATATTTTCAGTATTATCAGTTCAGATAGAAAATTTGGCTGTGGTTATCCATGTGGAACTTTTGTCTGCTCAGTGTCCATTGCATGGGACACTTCCAGTTCTGTAGTGGAACTTTTGTCCTTAAAATTTACCTGGTGAGCTCATCTCTCTTCTGCAGTCAGTGGGAATTAGTCCTCCTTTAAAAACTGAATTTTCATGGAGATTAGCCTAGATGATACACAAAAGGAAGAAGGAATTTTCATCCTCCTCTCACTGTTTCAGTGTCATAAGGGAGTGAGACTGTTTCTTTTCAGATTTCATAGCAAAAACTTGTATCATCAAATACTTTTTTAATCGTAGTTATTTTCTTCTTTTGGAAAGTTACTGTTTCCTCTCTCCTAGTTTCACAATATTTAAAATCAGATTTCCCTAAGAAGGCATGGGGCTTGGGAGTGTTTTATTAAGATTTTGAATTTTTATTTTCAATTCAGTACTAGGTATTTCACTGACAGATTCAAAGCCTCTTTTTCTCTATGAACATAACATTAAATATCTATTTATTTTTAGCTCCCAGACAAACAGGAGCTCTGGCTAAATGCGTAAATGAAATTTCTGGAGGCTTTTGATTGGTATTTCAGTATCTACATCAGTGACCTTGTTGTGAGAGACAGATTTCACTGATATTTATCAATTCAGCTGTAGATACCCAACCCCCTCTTCCTGAGCTGTTCCTTTGGGGTGTGGGGTTCCAAGCATCCTCTTCCTCATGTTCAGAATTCCAGAATGGTTTGGGTTGAAAGAATTAAAGCTCATCTCACTCCAACCCTGCCATGGGCAGGGCCACCTCCCACTGGCCCAGGTTGTCACAAAAGCCAAATTCCCCAAATATTGTCTGGATGAAGTCAGACCTGCTCTTTGGGACCATGGCTGTGGGAAACCAGGCTTTCCACACATAGCAAAGCTGCTTTTTATTGGTTGCAGGTAAATACACAATATTGGAATTATTTTCCATCTTCTTTTCTGCCAGAAATGATTCAGGGAGGAATCTGAGCTTTTCACACTGAGCTCAGGACTTGGTTTTGCCTCTTTCCACTTGCCATGGGAGCGTGGAGAGGCTGCAGGGATGGGACCCAGCACCCTCCAAGTGTCCCCACGGAGCATCTGCATCGCAGTCCCCGAGGCCAGGGATCACTCCTGAGACAGATGCCTTCAGATGCAGACATACGTGTTTCTGCTTTGTAAAAAAAAAAAAAAAATTAAAATATATTACAAAAAAAAAAAGCCACCAAAACTCTTGCGGTTTAGACAGCTGGTCTGGCAGTTGGTAATGTGAAGGCCTTTTAAAATATTTATGCTATTTGTTATTTAACTTCATTTGTTTTTTCCAAGGAATGTGGAGATGGGCTGATTAAATAAAACCGCGTGAGGCCGCGCGGGGTCGGGAGTGACGGGAATTGGCAGGAATTTGGGAGCACTGGCAGCACAGGGGGCTCATATTCTGTCTTTCACTCTCCTGCAATCTCGTGGTTCTGTTTGCCTTCGGAGCGAGAGGAGGTGCTAATAAATACACTGAAAATATTTTCACACTTCTGCTGGGTGGAATTTTGATTTGGGAGCTGGGGCACAAAGGCCTGGCTTCGTGGAAACTTTGGAGTTGGTGACAAGGCTCCCTTTGACTCTGCCTCAGCAGTGGAAGTCAACGTTAGAAATGACACCCCCAGCTCAAAGTTTGTGATTTGTTATTTTGGGTGCTCACAGAACTCGCTGTGTAGGTTTTAGTGAGGGGATCTGACTTCTAGAACTTCTCAGCTGTTCAGACGGTGATGGCTCAGAGTTTGGAGAGGTTTCGAGTGTCGTTGAGTTGTTTTCTGACAGGGAGCAGCCCTCGTGGACATGCAGAGCAGCTATCTGGACTGAAAAGAGTAAAAACAATAAAGTTGGGTTCAGATCTTCAGCGAGTGAGGATCACAGAATCCCAGAACCATTCACGTTGGAAAAGCCCTCTGAGAGCGCCAAGTCCAGGCACTGCCAGGGCCACCCACGTCCCCAGGTGCCACATCCACGTGGCTTTGACATCCCTCCAGGGATGGGGACTCCAGCACTGCCCTGGGCAGCTGGGCCAGGGCTGGTCAGCTTTGAGGGAAGAAATTGTCCTAATACCTGATTTCACCTCCCCTGGGAAAACCTGAGGCCGTTTCCTCTCGCCCTAACCAGGAAACCTGGCATCAACACTTGAAAATTTATAAAAGGAAGATTTTTAAAAGTCAGAGGGAGGGAATCCTGGTGTCCACTCTGGGTAAAAGCTGAACAAACTGGATTGTTCCCCATGTTGGATGTGCACAACCTCATGCCATTCAGGGCTTGAGGCTCACCACAGACAGCAGGAAAATGGGAATAATTCATGATGGAATGGCAATAGAAAAGGTGTTCTCACCTTTGAAAACCAAAAGAACTGTTTACCTACAATGGCCAAAGTTTGAAACAAAGAAGAGGAAGGGTGTGCATGAAGGAGAGGAAAAAGAGAGTAATGAAGTCCCAAATTTGCTTCTTTTCCAGTGCCTCACTTGAAGGACAAATGTCCTTGAAAAATGATGCCTATTTATGAAAAACTAGTGATTATCTAATCAGTCTACAGCTGGGTCTAATCAATCTACAATTCAGCTTTCTAAGTCCTAATGCTGGGTTTTGTTCAACCCTTGACTTGGGACAATCGAGGGTCCTGTGAAAAGTTTGGGACTGAGCCTAAGAGGTCAAACTCAGGCCAGGTTCAGAGGTGGTGGCAGGGCCTGAACACATGGTGCCAGGCATGTGGAGATCAGATTAGTGAAGCCTGGTTTTGTGTTAACCAGAGATGATATGGTGTGAAATCGTTTAATTGAGGAGAATCCCCAGATATCGTGGCAAACACAGAGGAGCAGGCTGGAAGTGTTGGAGTGGTCAAGGAGGGAGTGTGGGATCTCCATGGCCTCGTGTTGCTGCTGGAGGAGTGAGGAAAAAGCCAGGTTGTGTTCCTTGGTGGGCTGGACTCCTGTTGGACCTGCTGTGTGTGGCTGGTTGTGGAAAGCTGCTGATCTTTGTTAGGGCCCTTACATTGTGGCAAGTTCTCGTTGAATTTTTATTTTGAGACTGAGAGTCTCCAACTTATTCTCACAGGAAACTGTTTCCCAGATTCACGTGTTTCCCCCAGAATTTTGCAGAACTTTTTTTTTTTTAGGAGTTCAGCTCTTTGGTGTGTTTTGTTCCACCAGCTCCTTGGATGGGTTGTTCCCACAGTATTTGTCACCAAAATCTGGTTCAGGTTCCAGCTGCAGGTAAAGCTCTTCCCTCTTGCTCTCTCCTTCCTCTATTAATTTTAAACTTTTGTAGAATCCTAGGATAGTTTGGGTTGGAAGGGTTTCACATCACAGTGAAAATAATCTGGTTTATAGGAAATGTAAATCTTTATTTTTAAATCATTTTAGTGGAGCTGCATTTCCTACCTCTTCATCCTTTTTGCTCTTGTGAAGTTTGGAAAAGCAATTTATAGCCTGAACATCTCTCAGCATTTTTCAGGGTTCTCTTGAATCTTATATTCCTTCTTCCTTGATTATTTGGGGTCATTTGAACCCACAGTAAATAATTGAAGGGAGAGTGGATGCAAATTCAGTACCTGGCTTATAATTTTTGGTGTTTGAATAGATAGCTTTTTTTTTTTTTTTTTTTTTTTGCTTTTGTTACCTATATCTTTTAGGAATTGTTTTCTTTAAAATATTGAGAAATTATAATTTTATGTATCTAAATATTTTAAAGTCTTACAGATAATTTTTTTTCCTCATATATGAAGGATAGAGGAAGGCTGATGACCAAGGTAGCTGGATTGGGAAAGGAGAATTGAACTTTCTTGTACCTCAAAAGAAAACCTTCTGAGCAGCTCAGGGAGCTCCATGTATTTTCAATTATTGCAGTGAAACTGATATTTGCCTTTTGCCAAATGGCTGAGGAGAACAGTGGCCTGGGAACGGGTTGATTTGGTTAAAAAATGAACAGAAAATGTGATGATGCATGGCCCTGGCAATGCTTGCCCATGTAAGGCACCATGATGTGTGTCAGCAATTCCTCCTCAAATCCACCAATATATGAGCTTAAAAATTCTCTCCTGATCCCATGTGCTGCATAATTCACTTTTAGGCTCTAAAAATAAAGCCAGGCTCTTTACAACACTGTGCACATGCTGGAGTGGAGTAAACACGTGTTCAATCTGTTCTGAGCTGTCTGATTAAAGTGGTGTGAAGGAAGGGGGCAGGAGGGTTACAGCAGAGCATGTCAGAGAGCAGAGAGGTGTTGAAATGCCCTTGAAAATTGAAACTGTGGAGGCTGTGCATGTTAAAATTATTAGGGTTCACGTGGGTGCAAAGATGTTGACAACTTGAACTCAAAATTTCTTACAAGCGTGGCCTTAAATAAATTTGGATTAAATCAGCAACAGGAGGTGAAACCGTGTTTGATGAAATTGTCTGGCAAATTGGTTTTAAGTCTGGAATTTCATTTTCCAAACAGAACACTGTGGAGAGGGCAGCAACAAGCAAAAATGAACTGCAAGTTATTTTATTCTTCAGGGAGACAAGAGACTCTTTATAGTTCTGCTCTAAACCTTAATTTTTAGGAGCTGTATAAATAGAATCCAATCCAGCAACTGATTTGGAGGGGATAATCCATCAATATTTAATTTGGTAAGAAAGAAAAGGCTTTAAAATAATAAATGCAGTTCATGAGTCAGATGCACCATTGAGTTCCATTATTAAATGTAGCTGTATAATATCAGTGGCCTCGTGTTTGTTATTTTAATAATTCTAATTAACTTCTGGTAATTGTGGTGGACCTGCTGCCAACTATCCTGGCTATGATCATTACTCAGGGTTATTATTTTCTGTAGACAGTCAGTCAGTGAATGGAGGAAGTTTTATGGCAAACTGAACTTAAACAGCACAAGTAGGTTTTCTGGTTGAAGAAAAATGCCTCATGGTGAATTTCATCACCATCTGTCCATGTTTAAGAGCTGGGGAGAGATCCAGGCAATCTTTGGGATAATGCAGCCATTTCCAAAGGCCTCATAAACAATATTTCTCCTTGGCTGGGGATGATGAGTGAGATTTGTGTGGAGGAGCAGGAATTTATCCCTCACAATTAGCCTGCTCCTCTTGTCTCTGTCTCTTTATGGTCCCACACCCCATTTTTCATGCTGTGGTTGTGACGGTGATAAATCAGGACACTCCAGCCTGAACTGCTGCAAACACAGAGACAGAAAAGGAATCCATTGGTGGATGCAAGGACAAATCCTCCACTTACCTGAAAGACACTTCAATGTCCAAGAAATTCCAGAACTTTATCGCTCTTTCTGTAAAAAACTTTTTCCTAAAATCCAACCTAAATTTGGGGCATCTTCAAAGCATTTCAATGCTTTGGGGTAGGTCCTGGGGATGATGTCCCTCCTTTGCCAGTGCCACCTGCCTGTGGATGGCAGAGGGGGAAAATGAGCCCCCACCTCCCAGGGGCCTTTCCCTTTCTTCTTGCCCATCACAGCAGCCGGGGCAGACTGAGATCACACAGAACCTATGGATTCCTCAAAAGAAATTAATCCCAAGTGGGTTTATCTCATTTTCTGTGTATTGCCTACTGCAATTTGGGCTCTTAATTTGTTTTTGCAAACGATGAATTTGATTTCCTGCTATCAATGAGTGTCTGCCTGTCGGAAGGCTCCAAGCATGACTGGCATAATGACAAGTCTTGCTTGCATTAGAGTTGGAACTTTGTGTATTTAGAACTTCCTTCTGTCTGATAACTAAGATCAGATGGCAGATCTTCCTATAGCTCCTCTTCAACTTGGAGTTAATCTTTATCATCAAAGGGAATAGCATCATCAGGGTACAGCAAGAGTAGAAAAAATAGGTGGAGAATTTAGTAAATGGCACATCTCAGTAATTTTCTTCTTTTGACTCACTGTAAGATCCAGGAGTTTTAAGTCCTATTGCTAAAGAAATATTTGTGACCTCTTAGGGGTTTCTTTTGACTGTTGGAAATGGATGTGGGTGGATCTTGAGCTTTTTTCTCTGCTTGAAATATAAATCTGGTTTGTTGCTGTTTAGAAAGCGTTTGTGTCAGATATACAGTGGAATTCTGCTTTTTAGGTGGTGGGGACAACGCAGAATAAAACGTGATGCCCTCAGCTGCTCTAAGCAGATGGGAGAGTCATCCTGAGTGGGTTTTCAAATGTCCAGCTGGAGTTTTTGTTCTAGGGTGGGTGCAGTGACATTTTCCTGTTCTCCCCCACAGTGGAAGTTACACAATTGCCCCTGGGGGCTGTTCTGGCCCCTGTGTGTAAAAATTCTGCTTCCCAGTTCCAGTATTGTTTGCAGACAGAGGGGAGGCACCCATGGAGTTGTTCAGCTTGGAGAACCCCTCCAAGGCCATCGAGCCCATCCCTAAACCCTGTCCCCAAGTGCCACATCCACAAACACAACTCCAAACCAAGGAGGTTCTCAAATTTCCAGCAGTTCCCCCTCATTTATTTTTTTTTAATTTTTTTTTATCTACATCTCAATTACATAGCGAGATGTTCTTTTTAAAAACTTGTTTGTTATTAAGATATAAATCTCCTTATTTTAGTCATGTCGTGCACGGCGGCGTAATGCAATACAAGAAGATTACAAGCTGATGGGGAGATGTTAATAACAGTAACACAAAACATTAAGGCAAGTGACATTTACATAAGTATCTTGATCTTAATACATGTAATTTACATATGAAAATTTAATCACCATAGAGATAAACAGCTGCAATGTTTAATTAAACTCTCCACACAAAATCAGCCTGCAAGAAGTAGTTTGTCACTGCTAATTTATCACAATTCTCATAAGTATTCTTTAAAATAAAAATGCAAAATAAATGACTCTTATTGATAATTTAACTTCTGGTTACTTTATCGTACTCTCAACAGGCTTTGATGATACAATTACAATATGAAGATTCCAGGCTCATTTTCTCACCATTTAGGAGACAAAACATAAATATATGGAGAACAAATGTAGTTGTTTACAGGCTGAAGGGTCAGCAGCGTGGCAGCACTGGAGCACAATTTAGGCAAATTTAATGCTGTGATTAAGTTATGTGCAGTGAAGGGCTGGGAGTCCCTCTCCGTGGGGCTGTTTGAGGAGGAAACAATTAGAGGTGAAAATGGAATTATCCTGGAGTGGGAACAGGCTCCATATCCCTCCCTAAACCACATATTTTGGGAATCAGAGATGTGCTAACATTCAGGGGTTATTGAAGTCCAGATTCTGGTTTTAAAGCCAAACAAAGCTCTCAGTGCCTTGAAAGAAACAATTTCCACGATTCTTCAAGGAAATTAAAATTAGAAGCTTGGCTGTATCCTTTTCACAGCACTAACAGCAAAATAAAAAAAAAAAAAGAGCTTTTTGGTAGCTTTAGGGTAGGTGGGTAACAGCAACAAAAAGAGATTTTGGTAACGCTGGGGTAGGTGGGAATGGAGATATTTAACATTTAGTACCTGCAAGTGCATGTTTTTGGGTATGGAAGTTACTGTCTCCCCAGAAGAACAAACTATATAATGAGGCTGTGTCAGATGCAGCTTCTGCATATGAGGAGAATTTATATACTGTTTATATATAAATTTACTGAATTTCCTATCCCATTGCAACCCCAGAACTCTGGGGAACCTGGAGCTGCGTTTGGCAAATTCATTTCCATGGACCCATGGCAGATAACTCTTGAAAAATCCAATTTTTCCTTGGGTTTAGACTTTGCTCTATTTATTGCTCATTTGTCTTTTTGTCTAAGTTTTGTTTAAGGATGTGATAATTTAGAGTTGTTTTTATGCCTAAAGACGATACCTAGATCATACAGAAAAAAATAGGGTTCAAAAATCCTTATTCTCAATTATGAACCTGTTTAATTAAAGTAAAACTGGGCAAAATTCAGCTTTTTATTTATAAATGAACCTTGTAGGAGAACTAGATACGAGGGAAAAAAAAACCTATTAAGTACAGACTAAGTCTAGGACAGGATAAATCAATTCCATGTTGAAAAAAAGAATCCATTTTAAAGCAATACAACTTTTTGTTTCTTTGTTTTATTCCAAATTTCAATTTTTGCAGCATAGTTGGAATTAAAAATGAAGAAATGGACACTGTAGTAAATGAAAATCATGGGAGAGATGCAAAAGTTTCTCTCTAAGTGATGTTCTGCTTCACAAAAGCCATTCAAAATTGAAGAGGAAATATTCTCAGTATTAGGAAAAATCTATTTCACCTTTGGTTTTGCTGTGGTTTGAATGATCCTTAGTGGCAGTTTCCTGGCTCTGCTGGTAATTGCTCTGTGTTACAGCCCATGGTTTGATCTAAAACAGAGAGATTTAAGCACAGTTCCCCAGCAATTCCAATATTTGTGTCTAACAAAGCAGCTGGAACGAAGATTCCAAGGAGGAATTCCGGATTCCCAGCATTTCCAATTCCATGTTGGGACTGTTTGGTGAGAAACGTGAGCAGGTGCAGGGTCTGTCAGTGCTGGGAGAAGAGGTGCTAATAAAAATGGAGTTTTGAAGAGATGTATTTACATATCTATATATTTGGAAATACATAATTGCAATAAAAAAAAAGAGGTGCAACTCTTCACAAAAATAACATTTCCCACTACTGTTTTGCAGTCAGTAAGTGCATATGTTTCACGTCGTCACCGGAATGTGTTTGTAAAATTACTTAATCCAGGGATTTGGGCTGTCATTGGTTTATTACTGTTAAGCAGTTGAGAAAATTTAAGTGACTGTCCCTCTATTAGTTATTTTTTAGCTCGTAACTCTCCAAAACTCAGAAAAAACAGTAGAAATCTACTCTGTAAGATCTGCTTGCTGGAAGGGCAACATCAATTCCAGTAGAAAACAATGGCAAATTCCAAGTAGAATTCAACAGCAGTATTCCCCACAGTCCAAAATCATTTTTTCCATATTTTTTTCCCCATACCATGATATTTTTTCTATATTTCAAAGTTCTTTGCCAGTGCAGGGCAAGAATCTCTATTTTTCCATTTCGAAGGACTGCAAGTTGAGGTTCTTCTGCATTTAAACCATGATTAAGCAATATTTTAATTAAAATTTGGATACTCTTTCAGATACAAGTCAATCTCCCACATCCAAGCCAACCTGGCTATTTGGGAAGTCTTTTATTGAGAGTGTTGATGTGTTAATTATAATTTATAATGCCTAATTGGGGTAGGGGACGTTTTCCCATATGGGGACATGGGATTTCTCCTTCTGGATGGTCAGTGAGAGACAGAAAATGTGGGCATGAGCTAACTTGGAGTCATTGAGGACTTAGGTGTTCCAGCATCCTGCAAAATCAGGTCCAGCTCCAGAAATCCATTAATCCATGAGCTAATGCTGACCAAGGGATAGATATTTGAGATTATTTTTGGTTTATTGCCTCGTGTTTGTGCAGCATGGTGCTGAGGGTGCTGTAAGAAGGAACTGTGGGAAGCGTGTGAGGGAATGTCCTCTGGCTTTCCAAATGGGTCATGGAATCATTTGGGATGGAAAACACTTTTAGGATTGAGTCCAGCCTAACGGATGGGTTTTGTTAAATTGATGCCTGGAGCCTGAAAAGACCATCCAGGCAGGATCCCTATTTCCAAATATAAAATGTATCCCCATGGAAAGTGCTGCAGGGTTTCAGGGCTGGGTTTTGGGGTGTGAGGCACCTCAGCCCCTGCTTCTTCCTCTTCCTTGTTGGCAAGTGTCTTCTGTCAGTGTCACCCAGCTGCATGACACTCTCCATCCATCTCTTGTGCTGGGAGCACCCTGCAGCTCCAGCTGATGCCTTGAGAAGGCTGCCCTAGAGCAGAGGCTGGACAGAGTTAGAGACTAAAGCAGGGATTTATGAAAAGGATTTCCTCCATGGATCCACCTTGGGCAGCACAAGAGCCCAGCCAGGGCTGCACCCAAGGGGAACCAAAATGGGCACAAAATGCACGCCCGGGCACGGGCTCTGTCACTGTCATCAGTTCTGCTCCATTTGCACCTTGGAGTGAATTGTCCAATTCCAGCTTTAGCTTCTGCACTCCCAGCCTGCTTGTTTTTCTCTCTCCAGCCCACGGTGTTTGTGCTCTTGGCCTGAGGTTTGGGTCATTTGTCCTTGGTCCCCAGCTGGAGAAGGAATTGTTTTGTCTCCCTGCTCTGTGCAGAGAGCTGAGCAACACTAAATATGGAGCTCAGAAGTGCACACTAAAGCTGCACAGAGTCTGGAAAATAGAAAAGCCAAACCTGAGGCATCAGAGTGGGATCCCATAAAGTCCCATCCAGGCTGGACAGACAGACAGACAAGCTGCCACGGCTCCTGGGCAGAGCCAGGGGTGCTCAGCAGGACGTTCCCTTCTCCCTCAGCACTGTGCCCCTTTGGGAAACATTTTGAATGACTCAGGCTCAGTTTGTCCATCTGTAGCTCCCAGGTAATCCTGGAAATTCAGGTGTACAACCCCACAGGCCCTGGCCAGCATCCTTTCCTGTGCTCTGGTGACCCCCCCCATGTCCCTGCCCTTTTGGTGGCACTGTTAAAGACACATCTCTATCCTGCTTAAGAGAGGGGGCTTTCTGCAGGCTGTAGATGAATTAACTGCTGTGTTGATTAGATTTACAAAATCTTTCAGGATAAAAGTATTAAGGAAATACAGAATGATTAAAATCCAGCTCTGAGAAATGCAGCATCCCTTGTATTTCCTCTTCAGTCTGGCAAAGCATTGGCATTAATAAAGCTGTGGAACAGCAAGGAGATGATTTTCTTGTGTTTTTTAAGTGACAAAGTATGAGACAAAGTCTGAAAGGGTTGGACTATCAAGGACTGTCTCCTTTAACTATGGTCTCCATCATGCTGGATATAAATCTTTGTTGCCAGCAGCATAAACATAAATTGAAGCAGTGATTATAATGCAAACCCACTTTATTTATCTGCAGAATCTGCTCACGCTCCTGGTGCAATGTAGATTTTCTCCTGTGAGAAGTGATCGGTCCCTGGGGATGTCTCTTCTCCCTGTCCCTTGATGATGTCAGTGAGTGGCTGATTAGCTGCTGACACGTGAAATTATGGGGGATCAGGAAGGTTAATGAAAGGCTTCTCTCTCCAGCCATGCCCATGCACTGTCTCCCCCTCTCCTCCTTGGCTTTGGGTGGTTTGGTGACCTCGGTGACAGAGTCAAGAGAGAAAATACACACTATCATAGCAGTGCAGCCTCATCAGTGGTTCTCTGTTAATATCTAATTATTTAATGAAGGGGAGATGAATTATTTGTGGCCCAGAGTTTCCCCCAAAGTGGCTGCCCACGGAATTGCTGTTCAGCTGTCCCTGCAGTGCTCTCATTGATTAGCTCTGTCGTGTTGAATACATTTTTGCCCATGTGCTTTGCAGAGGAAATCCTGGTTTGAGCTGAAGGCAGAGGGTTTGTCATGGCCAGGAAGAACACAGGGCTGGGCTGGAATCACCAGGGCACAGACTTGTTGGTTTTTGGCTTCTTTTTTTTTTACTTTTGTTGAGGTTGGGATTGAAGGTACTTGAGATAATAGCTTGTGTTTAGACTCAGGTGTTTATTATTTTTTATGTATGTTACAGTCTCACAGCAGTGAGTTCTGTAGTCTTTCATTAAAAAGGTGAAAAATGGTTAACTATCTCTTGTTGTAAGGTCTTTTAAGGCTAAACTATTTAATTAAGAAATGACACCTAAATTATTTTCACTTTTAACCTAATAACTAATCTCTCAAAGTCCACACTGTGGAGTTTTCTGTCTAAATTACTAAATACCACCCAAACCTCTGAAGAAGAAGGTAAAGAAGAATAACTTATAGAAGAGTCTGTCTGTACAGAAAGTCTAGAATTCTTAGCATCTAGAACTCCAGCACAGAGTTAGAGCTGTGCAGGTCCCATGGCATTGTCTGTGCCCTTGCTGGTGCTGGTGGGGTCAGTTTGGAGAGGGGAATTTGGAGCCTGCTGTGGGGCTGTGATCCCAGAATCTCCTCTCTGTTCTTCCCAAATATCCTGTAGCAGGAGTATCTGGTGTAGAAATACTGATTTTGCAGTTCCTCATCTCCATCTCTGTGCCCGTAAATGGGATTTTCCAAGACCACCCTCTCTTTTTTTTGTGAGCCAGAGGGGACCCACCAGGATCATCCAGCCCAGCTCCTGGCCCTGCACAGACCACCCCCAAACCCACACATCAAGAGGATGCTGTGGGGTCCAACCATGCCTTTTCCAGTCTTCCTTCTGCTCCCTGACCCCTGCCTCTGATTGCAGTCACTGAGGGTATTTGTACCTATTAATTAAAATCATCCTCCTCTAAGGATTCAGCTTAGGAAAGATTTTCTGAGTTAGCACAAGCCTGACCTTAACATATGTCAGGCTTTCCATAGGGTGGGTGAAGATTATTTCCATACTAATTACTGTTCCAAAAGTTTTTCCTTTCCAATTGCACCCAGCTTCTTCCTCTTTGGGCTTTCCTTTGTATCACACTCCAAACATTTTGAGTTTTTATCTTCCTGTGGGGGGAAAAAATGGTTAAAAATTTGTTTTACTGAAAGAGTTGTTCTCAATATAAATTAAAAAATTATTTCAGAATATGAATTTGAGTTCTGAAGTTCAGTTCAGAATTTCAGTTTTGGCTGCCCCATCCCTGGAAGTGTTCAAGGCCGGGTTGGATGGGGCTTGGAGCAATTTTTTGGGAGATAAAATGAGACAGATTTTTGTGCCCTGGCAGTGAAACATCTCCTGGATGGCTCCTTGAGGACTTCCTTGGGTCTCTGAGCCACGCTGACCTCAGGGCACTCTCTGGGGAGGTTGGGAAGTGAACCCTGAATGAGGAATTGGAGCTGAGGGTCCCTTTTATCCCTCTGGAATCAGTGACACAAGGGTTGCAGCAGCAATATGGATGTTGGCCAGAGAAAAGGAATAATTTTACAGGCAAAGGTAATAATAATTCACCCAGGCTGCATATAAAATGTCATTTTTTTATGGGTGTGGGTGACAAAGGATGGCAATGCCGGAGTCACACACCTGGAGCTCCGGGTGTGCTTAGTGCAAATAGATACAAACTAACTGTGCCAGTGAACAAAAACCCAGTGCAAATCAATAACTAAACAATGCATTGCCACAGGTGTGACCCAGGGGAAGGCACAGGTGTTTCCTGGGACCAGAGCAGCCCTGCAGTGGCTCCCATCCATCTCTGCTGTGATTTTGTTTCCCAGCTGTTGAGCAGCTCCAGGAGCATTTGCTGGATTTGTGTGGGGCTGGAAGGATCCGTGGCCCTGGTGAAGGTGGATCTCTGCTCAGGGGAGCATGGGGAGTCTCTCTCTTATTCCCAAATCCATGGCAAAGAGGTTTTGGCTCAGCTGAAGGCCAGGGGCCTCCACACCCAGCCTGGAGTCTGCTTTTTCCAGGAGTGCTCGTTCAGAGAGGGAGAAAATTCCTCCTGCACTTGGGCTGCAGCAGGCAGGACCTGGTGCTACCTGGAAAGTGGGATTTTAGAAACCCTTTGGCTGTGTGGTTTGGCTCAACATCTGTTCCTCTGGCACCTTAGCATGTGTGTGAGCTTAATTATTTAAAGCGTGACAGTACGAACAATTAAAGTGTCAATAAAATAGGAGCAAACTTTTTTTTCTTCTTGTCATTTAAGATAGAGCAGATAATTTTATTTAGTTTTTATTTTTAATTGATTTTATATCTTTATATATAAAGATAAAAAAAAATCTTTATATATATTTATATTTTTTTTCAAAGTAAAAAGCCCATGGAAAGTGTAACAAAGGAGGTTTTTAAAGTTGAGCTCTCAGGACCAACCCTTTCTCCACATCCTATCTTGTCTACTTGGGATGGATACTTTGGAGCAGGATGTTCACAAACTTTCCATGGATGAAGTGCTTTTCCTTTTGCTGTTTCACCCTGAAATAACACCCACAAATAACAAGCCCACGCTGTCAATATCCTGGTTTTGTACCCTTCAGCTCCTGACTGGAGCAATGGCACAAGGACCTTTCTAAATACTGAGATTTTTTCATAGCATCCTGAATTAAGCACATGAGGTGATTTGGGCTTGAGCTTCTGGGGAAGAGATAATTGTTCTTTTATTATTATAATAGATCACAATAAACTCAGTTTGCACTTCTGCAATGGGGAGTGTGTTAGCTGGAGGAGTGTACAATAATTCTTTTACAGTGTTATCAAATGGCATCATAGAAAAGCAAAAAGCATCTCATTTTCCTGGCTGTTTCTTTTGCATATCCTCTTCGTGATGATAAATATTTATATTCCAGTCTGGGATTCTGTTTGGAGCATGAGCCACAATGATCCAGTGAGTATCACTTTTTCTTGAGCGAGCTGATTTTTGTGTGTGCAAAAGTGTGCAAAGGTTTTTCTGCCTGATTTCACACAAGCAGAGTTACAAGTCTGGGTTAAAAACAAGTATTAATGCATGCTAATGGCATCTGAAGGGCCATTTCTGTGTGGAAATACCAGAATATTGATGCTGAAAGAGTTCCTGTATCACTCAGTGCCTGTGGAATCTGGTGCACAGCTGAAATAATTGTATATAAACCTCTGTGATCCCCTGCATGTTTTCATCTAAAATACTTCTGGGTTGTTTGAAGAAAAACAAATGAAACTTGATATTATCAGAAAAGTTCTGCCTTTATCCACATGCTATGCATTTTAGCTGAAAAAAAGTCAATTTAGATTGGATTTTAGGAAGGAATTCCTGGCTGGGAGGGTGGGCATGCCCTGGCACAGAGTGCCCAGATCAGCTGGGGCTGCCCCTGGATCCCTGGAGTGTCCCAGGCCAGGTTTGGAGCACTCTGGAATAGTGGAAGCTGTCCCTGCCCATGGCAGGGGATGCAAAAATGAGCTTTCAAGTCCCTGCCCCCCCAGCCACCCTGGAATTCCATGGTTCTCCCAAGCTTTACCTTTGCCCACTCTCTGTGCCACGTTCGAAGGGCAGGGCAGAGCAGCCCCTCCTGTTCCATGCCCACTTGCCATTCCCAGAATGGAAAAATGGAAAATGAAAAAGAAAAAAAAAGATTTACACAGATTTTGTGCCCCAATTAGCACTGTTAATTGGGGCACACAAGTGAATTGCACTCTCCCCTGTGGAGATTGTCAGGCAGTGAAGCAGAGCCCTGAGTCACCCAGAGCCTGGCTCTAACCCTGAGCTGGGACTTAATCAGGTGCAAAATGCCAGGAGGTCCCTCCAGGAAGGACACAGTCCTCTGCTGGGTGTCAATGAGAGAAGCTGCTGCAGGGCTTTTGCTTAATTTTAATTTTTTAATTTTTTTTTTTTTTTAAAGGCCAGAGTTGAAAATAAAACCCTGGGTAGTTGGGAAGGAGACTGCTGGTAATTCAGTATTTTAAATTAAAAGAGGGTTGGTTTAGGTTAGATATGAGAAAGTTTTCACAGTGAGGGTGGTAAAATACTGGCAAAAGTTTTCCAGAAAGGTGGAGAATGTCCCACCCCTGAAAGTGTCCAGGCCAGGTTGGATGGGGCTTGGAGCAATGTGGAAGAAGGCTGGAAGGAAACCTTGAGTTAATTTGGTTTTGCAGGTGCATTTTTGACCTGTCAGGTGTCACAAAAGGCCCTGAGAGAGGGAAGTGCAATGGTGCTGCCCATCCCTTTCCTGGGGGAAGAAGTCTGCAAAAAAGTCCCTGGGCCACTTGGTTCTTCAGGGATAAAATATTGGTTCGTGTTTTGTGGTGGAAAAGGAATTCCTGGAAAACAGGAATCAATTTAGGTCCATCCTGCTGCATGTGGAGAAAGAAAACCAGGTTTATATAAGTGCCAAACAATTATTCTGTATTAAAAAATGGGATTAAATTGAATCAGTCAAACCTTTTCTACATTTTCCTCCATGGGGGGGATTTCCTTAGATAATGGAGGTATTTTCTCCAATATGCAGATAAAGGAATATAATCCAAAAATCCTGTCTCAAAAATCGTATTTGGATCCTATAACCCAAAGAACACCCAGACCTTTATCAATAAATCCAGCATGGAGAATTCTTTCCCCTTTCTCCAGGTAATGGCAGCAGTGTCCATTTGAAAAGTCTTTTTTTTGGGGGGGGGGGGGG
>VWZV01006581.1:80223-114338 GCA_013397155.1 Irena cyanogastra
GGGGGGGGGGGGTTGGAATCCATTTTGATAAGATAAGGGAAAAAATTGTCATTCAGAGGAGTAGTGAATGTGTAGATGGTTTTGCTGCTTGAGGGAAAAAGTGACCAGGCATTTTAAAAAGGACAGTGTGGGATCAGGGAGTGGTTTGGTTTGGAAAAACCCTTTCAGAACATCCAGGCCACCACTGCCCCTTGTCCCCAAGTGCCACATCCACATGGCTTTAAATCCCTGCAGGGATGGGCACTCCAGCCCTGCCTGGGCTGGACAGCCCTTTCCATGAAGGAATTTTCCCAAATATCCAATCTAAATCTCCCATTGAGGTAATTTTTTCCTGTTCTATCAGTTAGTCAGACAAGAATTCAGAATTCTTGTCCGTTTTTGCAGAGCCACAACACACGTGAATGCACACAATGTGAGAAATAATGTCATGTTTACCATAAAATGGACAAATTCCATATATATCACAGATTGAGTATTTTTATCCCTATTTTTTTTGAACTGTGTCTTGTTGTAAGTCGTTAAATCCACTAGATGGTGGTAAAGACCATCGACTTTATCCTCCTGCAGCAAGAAAATAAAATGAAGTGAAAAAAGTTAGAAGTACATTTAAAAAAAACCCAAATCCAACCCCAAACCCATATTTGCCTCTCTGTGGTGTATTTTACAAGCAAGAGGAAGCAGTGATGCTTTTGGGCATCATGTGATGAGGAGCTCCCCAAATGAAATGGTTTTGTCAGGATAAATATCAAATCTGATGATTATGAATCATTGTAGCAAGTTTTAATACAGATCAGAACCTAAATTAATCCTTCTCTAACTCATGGATCGTGGCTCTCCTTTGCCTGGGATACAAATGAATGGTAAACAATATTTTGGCAATATTTAGGTTAATCATGTAGAACTGATTACTCGAGCAGAATGCTATTATCATTTAGCCAATTTCTACCCTGCTCTGTGACAAATGAAAATTAATGTTGCTGTTTTTAAGATATCAAATGGGTCATGATTTTAAGAAAAATGATTACCCCTAAAGAGAACTGATAATGATGGCTAAAGGCAAGGAGATCCAAGCAAGTTAGCAACATCCATAATTCCCTGAGCAAATTCAGTGGAAAAGCAAACAGAGCTTGGTGTGTCGGGTGGCTAAACAGGCAGCACTTTGGGTGTTGTGTGTTGGGCCTTTCTGCTGTTGTTTTAAGTGTAACAATCCCCATTAATTATTTGTTAGTCATTTCCCATTAAAACGGGCATGATTGATGGTTTTTCCCACATTTAGTACCCGAGAGCGGATTTCTGGAGCCGAGTGCTGCGTGCTCTTGGTGCAGATGTGATGGTTTATATTCCAGAATTGGTTGTTCTTGTTGGTGAGGAGTTGTGGGGTGGGTCTCTGCTCCCTCGGTGCTGTGCCTTGATAAAGAAATGTTCTGTGGAGGGGATGTGATGAAAATTGCTGCAGGCATGGGCAACAAGTGAGGGGAGAGAAATCCAACCAGAGCAGGCAGGGAATGAAGGGCTCATAAGGAAAAGAAAATGTTCCTCATTCTACAAAGGTGTGTTTTGTACCACAGGGCTGTACAGAAACTAGGCCAGGCAAAGGGGTGGTGAAAAGCTGTTAAACAGGAATGAATTTATCCCCTGGAATTCCCAATTCCCTCATGGAGAGAGCTGATCCCTGTTCCTGGTGGGAGGCTGGAGCCACTCCAGAGCTTGGAGTTGGTGCCTGCACTTCTCCCGTGTGTGTGGCAAGTGTTGCTCTGCTTTCCCCATAAAATAATTGTAAAAAAATCTGGCATTGCAACCCTACCAAAAAACATGCACTAAAAACGACAAACATTTTAAAATCAAACCAATGGGGACTCTCTTCTCATGGGTTTATATATAATTATATATACATATATATACATATATATGTAAATTATGGGATTAGTCCCATTCAATAGACTAATGAGAACTTTTTGAACTCCTTGATTGCCCAACAGCCTTTGCACTGCTCACAGCAGCTTTCCCTCACTTCACATTTATCTCCATATATTTCTATCTATTTCTGTGCCATTTTTCAACCACTTGGCAGTGCCATATCCTTGGCTGAGCAGAATCCAACCTCCTTCCTTGCTCCAAGGTTTGTCCCACCCCACCTGGTGGCACTGCTGGCTGCTGGTTTGCAGTGCCCTGGCCCTCCTGGCCTCCCAGGGATGTCCACACATCTGCAGGCTTTGTTTTCCAAAGCAAGAATTTGATGATGAAATCTGGCATCACTTTTGCCTTGCAATCCCTTTGCTCTTAGGGCTTTTTCCCCATGGCCACTTAGGAACAAATGAAACCACACCCAAATTTTCCTGACAACCATTGTGACCAACTGTTTTCTCATCCACTGAGATTTTTCTTTTTCATTGCCATGAACACAACTTCAGTAAAAGATCCAGAAACAATGGATGAAAGTTCAAAGAGGGCACTTCACTGATGAAGCAGCAGGGACCTAAAAACTCTCCATGGGCAGTGGCACCTTCCTGGCACCAGCCCTGGCTGCTCCAGCCTTGCCTCAGACTCTTGCCAAGCCTCACCACACACAGCCAACAATTTATTCACAATATTGACCTAAACCCACCCTCCTGCAGCTTAAAGCTGTACCCCCTTGTCCTGTCCCTCCATCCCTTGTCCCCAGTCCCTCTCCAGCTCTCCTGGAGCCTCTTTAGGCCCTGGAAGGGGCTCTGAGGTTTACCTGGAGAGTTTTCTTTTTAACCTTCTTTTTAACACCTAAGGAAAATACTGCCCCACAAAACTCACTTTTGCTCCATGCCTGAATAACTCATAAAGGAAATTTTGCTAGGACCAATCCTCCAAAAAACCGGGATTTAAGCACTGCTCCAACCATGAGTGTTCCTTTACAGCCTTTTAAAATCATGAACCTTCCCAAGGTCTCTGCCTGGGTACCAGAGCTGGTCAGCACCCAGCTGGAAAAGAAATGGGAGAGACAGTGCTGTAAGCCATGAGAAATGCAGATTCCCAGCTATCCTAAGGCTCCACAAATCACCCCCAGGTCACAAAGGGCAGCTCTGCCTTGGATCCTGATCCATCCCACTTGGTGCTGGTGGAATGGGCCCTGCCTGTCACCCAAAGAGCTGGGGACAAGCAAAGAAATGGCTCCAAAAGCAGCCCAAATCCCTCTGTCCTGGAACACAGGGAAGTCAGCAGTGCCACCCTAAAAGATCCATAATTACCACATAATCCCCCAACCAAACCTTCTTTTACATGCCTACTCTTTCCAAAGTTGTTAAAATCAACAGAGTTCTGTTCTGACAATCAGTACATGGTACTGCCACAGCATGCAATGTAATTTTGGAAAACGAGAGAAGGAGTTGGGAGCAAGCACAGGAAAGCTGTTTGAAATCCCTTTGTGCTCTGCCTCCATCAGGAAGGTCACACACAGATTCCAGAGCACACATTAATCACCCCCAAAGAGGGACGAGGTGCAGAGGAAGAACTGGACTGGCAGGGTTTTCTTCTGGTTCTGCAAAAGGACAGGAAGGAAACAGTTGGTCACAATGGTTGTCAGGAAAATTTGGGTGTGGTTTCAGTTGTTCCTAAGTGGCCATGGGGAAAAAGCCCTAAGAGCAAAGGGATTGCAAGGCAAAAGTGATGCCAGATTTCATCATCAAATTCTTGCTTTGGAAAACAAAGCCTGCAGATGTGTGGACATCCCTGGGAGGCCAGGAGGGCCAGGGCACTGCAAACCAGCAGCCAGCAGTGCCACCAGGTGGGGTGGGACAAACCTTGGAGCAAGGAAGGAGGTTGGATTCTGCTCAGCCAAGGATATGGCACTGCCAAGTGGTTGAAAAATGGCACAGAAATAGATAGAAATATATGGAGATAAATGTGAAGTGAGGGAAAGCTGCTGTGAGCAGTGCAAAGGCTGTTGGGCAATCAAGGAGTTCAAAAAGTTCTCATTAGTCCATTGAATGGGACTAATCCCATAATTTACATATATATGTATATATATGTATATATAATTATATATAAACCCATGAGAAGAGAGTCCCCATTGGTTTGATTTTAAAATGTTTGTCGTTTTTAGTGCATGTTTTTTGGTAGGGTTGCAATGCTGGATTTTCCAGACCATTTTTTTTTAATCAAGAAAGAGTTTCCTGAAGTATTTTCTCTGCTTCTATATTCTGCACTTTGCAGAAGCGAGGTAGCTCTTGGAAAGCAGCATCTGATCTTCCCATCCTTACAATTCCTGGAGCAATGAATGAGGTTTTCCTCTTCTAGGAGATTTTTACAAGTTCCAGTCAATCTGCCAGACTCAAGTTGATGACAATTTCTTGATTGTGTCCTAGCTCTGAGTTGTTACTGGAAGTGCAAAGTGGCTCCCAAGCCCAGAAATTTTCAAAGGGAGTTTTGGAAAATGCACCCTGAGATTTCTTTCCTGAGCCAGTCTGTGTTTGCAGACTAACTCTGCTCCTAAATATGAAAATTAGAGTCTTGCTTGTATCACTTAACCAGTAAGTGAGATTTTAGTTAGCACTGAACCAGTTAAAAGAAAAACAAAGTATTTCTTTAACCAACTCTAGCTCCACTCAGGCCTAAATTATTATTTTTTCTTCAGAAACGGGCATTTTAATGTGTCACTTTTCAGTTCCAGCTCAATAAACAACCATTTATTTACAATTTTAAAGCAATCTTCAGCCTAGTCAGGTAAGAATTATTTCAAAAGAATAAAAACATTTTCATTTCCCATCACTGCCAAAAATGAAAAGAACATGAGTTATGAGTCTTGCTGTGTTGTCTTAAGTTGATTACTATGGAATGATTAAAAAACTAGCTGTGCTGTCAGAGCAGAGGAGTACATTATAAGTGTAATAACAGTTTAGGGATACAATCCATCAATGCCGTACTTGGGAGAAGGAAAAAAAAAAAAAGTTGATCTATTTCTTTGGTCATCATTTTCAGCACATTAGATGACAAATAATTGTACGTTCATCAATAACAATAGATTAAAGCTGAGATGATTTATTGCCATTACGCTGGGGGATGATGGAGCGCCGGGTCACTCGAGCAGGGATGGGGGCTGTATTTAATTTTCACGGGTCTCTTGGCAGAAATAATAGACACAGGAGGGGAGAAACCACCTGAAACAAGGTAGATCAAAGTTGGTGACAAGTGATTTGTGGCTTTGTGCTGTGGGAGTGGTGGGCTGGAGGTGGCAGTGGCTTGGGTTTGGTGGTCCTGGAGGTCTTTTCCAGCCTGAACGGTTCCATGGTTCTGTGATCCCAAAGCAGGCGGTCTCTCACAGCTTCCCAAGAAAATCCTCAGTGCCAGTCCCGAGGTCAGGCCGAGTCATAAGGAGAAAATGATCTTGAGACTTCTTTTTGATGTGAAAATTCTTCTGTGAAGCGTTTTTATTTACTCTTAAAATAACAGAGAAGGGAAAACAGCTCCATTTGTTGCTTATCCCGTCTTAGTGCTCCTGTGGAACAGCAGAGAACACTCCTTTGGGATTGTTCCTCTCCAAGTTTTAAGCCCAAACTTAGTTATTTTCCCGAAGACCATCTCTGAACAAACTTTGTGTACAAATCTGACAATCAATATTTTGATTTATCAACTCCTGCCCTGCTCCCATGTTTGTTTTTCTGGAGTTGCTGGCTCAAAAGTGTGAGAACATCTCTGTTGCCTTTTAGAGCTCCCACTTTCCAGCACTCCAAGAAAATCTGTGGAGTGTAATTCATTCCTGGATGCCCCTCAGCAGCAGTTTTTACAAGGAAATAGTGAGATCCCAGCTGAGCAAAATGTTTGGAGGTCTTGGACAGTGATGCAATTTTCATGAAACAGAAGATAGATTTGAAGAACCTAGAAGAAGATAGGCTTGCCTAAAAGAAGATAGGTTTGAAGTCAGCTTAAGCTTAAAATGATTTCTGCTCTTGTGGTGATTTTAGGAGGAGGCAGCTTTCATTGGTAAAATTGAGAATCAGAATTGAAGATGTTTAGAATTTGAAGAATTTTCTCTGCATTTGTGTTATGGAAAACACCACCAAACTTAATGGTGAGAGAAGGGAGCAGCAAGAGTCCAGGTTCTCTCCCTCACAAGCCAATAATGAAAAAAACCAAACCTGTTTTGATAACATTTATAAATACAAATGCCAAAATGATAATTTTCTTCATTAAATGAGAGAAGACAGAGACACCACGTCTTGGTGATAGCAAAAAGTTGTCACAGCTGGGAAGAGGTCAGGAGTTCTCTGTGTATCCTGTGCTGCCCAAAACTTAGGACAGGTATTAAAACTATTGCCTAAATTAAAGTGCGTTATAAATTCCTTAATTAGAAAGTCTCTAAAAGGTTCCAGGATTTTTTTTTTCAGGATATTTATCATTTTACCTTAATGCTATTGATATTTTTATGCATGACAGTTGTGAATTCAAAACAAGGTGGCTCAGAAACAATTTTGTGATAAAAATAATGATAATAGTTATTTAATGGGCTAAGACATTTTCCTTAAATTAGGAAATTCCATTGCCTGCCTAAATAGTCTCTTTCATGGTGTCTGTGATTTTTAAAGTGGCTCCAATACGTGACAATGTCTGGGTGACCTGGGACAGGAGGAGTAACCACTTTACTTTGGAGTAGCCATAGAATCCAGATGATTTTTCCATCTAAAACTCCTTGGATGTGAATTTCCACCCTGTGTCTCTGGGAGGCACAGCAGAACCCACACATTTAATACCATTAAAAGTTAGAAGGAGTTCTTTGGGGTCTTCAAACTGCAGGAGCCCCTGGATTCCCACTCCTTGGAAAAGCCATACCTGCCAAGGAGTTGCCAAGAGCAAGTGACACGAGTAGCAAAGCAGTTTTAATTTTCTGTCCAGTCAAATCTTAGCATTTCACACTCAATTCTCCTTCCTCAGTAATCTCAATAATTCCCCACCTTGCTCATGATGAATGTCTTGCCAGTTCCTACTCAGTCCTTCCACTTTACACAACCTAATTAAAGAAAACATTCCATGATTGCCTATTTTTCCTCATGCATGACAACCTATTATTTTTTCTACCACCTGATTAGGGCTTTATTATCCCTGGATTTAGATTGATTTGCTGGGCACTTTAATAAAACACTGCTTAGTTTGATTTAAAGGGCTACAGGTTTCAGTCACTCACAGAATTACTCTTATAAGGAGCTCACATTCCAAGTGCTGTGGAGTGTCCATGAAAGGGGATTTGAGCCTAAAAAAAATGAGGATCACAGGTGGTTTTCCAGTTGTATGTGTTGTTAATATTCTTGTTCTGAGCAGTCAGGAGAGGAGGTTTTGCAATATAATTTGTCAGGGGTGATAAATCTGTTTCATCATTTCTGTCAAGAATGGATCCCGTGTATTAAAACTACCATAAATATTTTCTCGAGATAAACCAAAAGTTTCATATGATTAAATAATAATACGTTTATGATGACAAATTGCATTTACTGTGTGTTATCTGAAATGCAAGACAAAATTAGGTAGTTAAAGTTCAAATGGATGGAGATCATTTTTGATTTAAAATCAAAGGAATTTTATTAAGCAAATGAGATTTTCATCATTATTTTGTTATATCTACCAGGCTCTTCTTTCAGAAATATTGCTTATGAGCTTAGATAATGATTTAAAAAAAAAAAAAAAAACAAGCCACAAGTGAGCTTATTTTACATCAAAATGTAGCCTAGTGATAAAGTTCAGGAGTAGTTAAATCCATGGTTATTCCTGTCACTTTCCAGCCTTTTATGGTTATTCTTGTCACTTTCCAGCCTTTTATGGTTATTCCTGCCACTTTCCAGGGGTTCCAGCCTTAGGAAGGAGAGGAGTGGCCCACAGGCTGCTGTCCCCTGTCCCCCTCAGTGCAGGAATGTTTTGGGGTCACTCTTGTCACACCTTATTTGGTTATTTTTCATAGTCTGGGCTTTTCCCCAGAGCACTCTGTGCTGACTGAAGGTGCAGCTCTGCTTCCTGAGGCTCTTTCCCAGATGCAGATGTGGAGAAGCTTGGGAAGCACAGCAGAGTTTTTCCCCTCCAAAGGTTCAGTGCAACAAAACAGATTTCTGGAGCTAAATATTGGCCTTTCTCTTAGTTTTGTAAATGTTGCTTCAGCTTTTTCTGCCTTTTTTTTTTTTCTGGAAGTTTTCCTTTTATGGAATAAAAATTTCGTGGTTAAAAATGTCTGTAGGGCAGCTGGCACCAAATCCTCAAGTTTTGGGTTTGCTTCAACTTGTAGGAGATGTGCGGTGTGGGACACTTGGGACTGGGACCTGGTCACCTTGGTGGCCCCAGCTGGAGCAGTGTCCCCCTCTGGCACCCCAGAATAAGGACATGGAGCTGCCGGAGTGAATCCAGGAGGCTCTGGGGGCTGGAGCCCCTCTGCAGCCAGGCTGGGAGAGCTGGGGGTGCTCACCTGGAGAGGAGAAGGCTCCAGGGAGAGCTCAGAGCCCCTGGCAGGGCCTGAAAGGGCTCCAGGAGAGCTGGAGAGGGACTGGGGACAAGGGCTGGAGGGACAGGACACAGGGAATGGCTTCCACTGCCAGAGGGCAGGGGTGGATGGGATATTGGGAATTGGGAATTCCTGGCTGGGCTGAAATTCCCAGAGCAGCTATGGCTGTCCCTGGATCCCTGGAAGTGTCCAAGGCCAGGTTGGACATTGGGTCTTGGAGCAGCCTGGGACAGTAGAAGTGTCCCTGGCCATGGCAGGGGTGGCACCGGATGAGCTTTAAGGTCTCTTCCATCCCAACCCACTCTCCAGTTCCATGTATAATTAATTTAGGCCTGGCTTTACATCTTACTCCACAGGAGTTTTCCTGTTTGACACAAAGTTTTTTAGCATGAACTTAATTATTCATTTATTGTGTAATTTTGTGCTGCCAGGCTGGTCCCACGTGGATGTGGCTGTGGAGCTGAGCCAGGCTGGGGCTCAGCCTTTGTCCCAGGCTCAGCTGTGCTGCCACTCCTCAGGTGCACAGCAGCTCCTGGAGCTGGGAAAATCCTGGATCCACTGCAGCATTTAGGAACTCACTCCAAGAGAATCGTGGGAAAACCTGATTTTGTACCCAGGTTGCTGTGAAATTGCTTCGTTCTCCTGATGTGGGATTGCTCCAGCAATGGGACATCCATTTCTTACTGGAAAATGGTGCAAAAGAGGCTTTAGTTCCTTTTTCCATGAGCCATAAAATCCTGGAGGAGCCAGGTGTATGTGGATGTGCCTCACGCTCCTGCTCATCCCAGTAAATCACTTTGTATAATTAGTCATATGCTTAAATTTCATCCCTTTTGCAGCTGGAGAATTGAAAGAGCTTCCTTGAAGGGGAAATAAATTTTTTTTCCTGTGGCCTACTAATTTCCCTGGGTTTTGAGTTCTTTAAGGAGTGGAGGAGAAGGGGGTTGCAGAGACAATTATAATGAAAATAAACAAAAGGATCACATAAAAGCCAAGTTGGAGTGCTGGAGAGACTTAATAGCTATAAACTGGTAGCTATTAGCTTCTAATTACTCTCAAATAATTACTGAATAGAATAGTAAATGTTATTAGCTTACTTTAATATTCAACATAAACCATTGCTTCCAACAATAATTTACTGTTTCTTCAGCTTTTATATAAACACGTGTAGAACTGGGCTGCTTCATAAACATTTGCAATAAATGAAATTATTCTGAGAGTTCTGTGGAGGAGACCTGTGCACTCTAGGCCAATGGAATTATTAAGGTGATGGAAAAGATCTCCAAGTTCCTATTGGAGTTAAAATACTCATCCATTTAGTGCAGAAGCAGATTTAGGCACTAAAAGACAAAATCCCCGCACCAAGAGGAAAAATAGGAGTTGGATGTGTAACTATGGTTCTGATTTCCAGACAGAGAGGCCTAATTTATATTCTAATAATATTAGAATTATCTCCATTATTCATTCATTATATTAATACTTGTATTCATCATCATCATTGGGGAGTTTTTGCATATCTCTGCCCTCTGCAACTGGCTTGAGACCCCATTTTTTTCCTGGAAGGAAAAGAGTTTGTGCTTTGAAGTATTGAGAATAAAAGCTTGCCGTAGTTCAGGGGGTAATATCCAGAAAAATTTGTGAAGTCCCCAAGGGAGGGTTAGGAATTCACATCTTATTCCTTTGCCAGGGCTGTTTTGCTGTAGATTAAGAGATATTTGGTAAATAATGATGGACTAAACTTTGAGAGGTTGGCACCAAATTTGTGCAGGGCAAGAGGGGCACCTTCACCTGGTGCTGCAGGTGTGTATGTGCCTGTGCATGGTCATTGCTTCATCCCCAACCCCAAATCCCAGCTGATGTCCCTGCTGTGGTCATTCCTACACCCCCAACACCAAATCCCAGCTCATGTCCCTGCTGTGGTCATTCCTACACCTCCAACCCCCAAATCCCAGCTGATGTCCCTGCTCTGGTCATTCCTACACCCCCAAATCCCAGCTGATGTCCCTGCTGTGGTCATTCCTACACCCCCAACCCCAAATCCCAGCTGATAGCCCTGCTGTGCTCCAAATCCCAGCTGATGTCCCTGCTCTGGGCATTCCTACACCTCCAGCCCCCAAATCCCAGCTGATATCCCAGCTGATGTCCCTGCAGGAGGGTGGGAAAGGGCAGAAGGGGCCTGATCTCGATGCCAGCTCTCCCAAGTGTGTCCCTTTCTGGATCCATCTACTTTTCTGGGATTTGAGCTGGGAGGGGAATGGGGAACTTACCCCTTTTCTGTTTGCAATAGTGGAGCTTTCCTGATGCGGACAATGGACAACTTTTTGTTCTTTGGAATTTGCTGAGGTGCCTCGGTCAGCACAGCTTGCTGAGTAATCTGGGAAGGGAATCAACTGGATCTCACATTTCTTTTCATCATTTATTTATTTTTTCCTGTAATTCCAACTTGCTCAGGGAAGTGTGTGGTGAGCAAGAGTCAGGCAGAGCATGAGGGCAGTCATGATGGGATCAGGACCTGCCATTCCCTCAGAGCCCAAATTCCTTTGAACATCCTGAGAATTACCACAGGATACAGTTTTTTACAAGTATTGTTTGTCACTGAAAAAGCTCCAAAACCCCCTCTTATTTGATAAGGTTCTTGTGGCACCCAGATTCTGGCCTCTGAGGTTGTTTTAGAAGTAGGCAGATCGAAAATCTACATTTAAATTTCATATATTGTATATTCATAACCCAGCCATTCCTTCAGCGCTGGGTAAACGCAACATTTCAGTGCTGCACCATTTTTAAACTTCATCGTTGAAGATAATCACCCCAAAACATAATAACAACATCACCCAAGTACAAGAAAATATGTTTGAAATGTTTTTTTTTTTTTTTATTGTGCCATAAGATAGCGCTTCCAAAATCCCAGACAGAATTGCTTTTCAGCAGATAAGCATCAAAAACTGCATTTCCTGCTTTCGGGGAAGGTGCAATAAGGTGCTCTATCAGTGTAATAGTTCCCAATGATATGCTCTAGCAGTGTTTTGATGAATTACATGATTATAGCTAAAATGAACACTTTCATCATGCCTGAATTAATAATGGTGGTGTGATTTGGCAAGTACTCCTGCGGTGTTCTTTAACTCATCACTTCAGCAGGCAGAGTTTCCCAGCCCATCCTTTGTCTCGGGGAAACTCGGGGATCCTTCACTGCTGAGAACACAGGGAGCAGGAGGAATGTGACAGCTTTGAAAGGGAAAAGGAAACTGATGCTCGCTCACCTTGCCAAGCTCACTGTGACTCAGTCACTTCATTTTTCACTGCCTCATTCCTGTGTCTGAGGCACCTTTGGCTGTGTCACAACAGAAAGAAATCAGTATTTTTTTTGTGTGTGAGAACAGCTCTGTGAATTTTATTGCAGATGTTTCTTGTAGGAAGGGGTTGGATTCTTCTCCCAGGCAGTGACAGGAAAAGAGGGTTTGTGCCTCAAGGGGAGGTTCAGCCTGGACATCAGGAGGAATTTCTTCACTGGAAGTGTTGTTAAACACAGGGATGTGCTGCCCAGGGAGGTTTGGCAGTGCCCACCCCGGAGGTGTCCAAGGAATTCCTGGATGTGGCACTCAGTGCTCTGGGCTGGGGACAAGGTGGGGATGGGGCACAGCTGGGACTCCATGTTCCTGGAGGGCTTTTCCAACCCAAATGATTCCATGATTCTATAAAATGCTGTGTTTCCAAATGACTTTAAGGCCTTATAAAATCATGATTTTCTCTCCAGTCACTGGGTTTACTGTAGAATTTGGTGACTAGGATGTTCCTTTCTGTGTGTTCCGTGGCAGAGAACATTTGGTTGTGCCCTCAGCAGTCCTTGGGTGAAGCTATAGGGTTGGTGTGACCATTCCAGGGCTCCTTGGGGTGTCAAACCATGTCCATAAAAACTCCCCACACTGAGGATTCCATAATTTTGTGCAGATGTGCACAAAATGTGTGGTTTTTTTTTTGAGGAAAACCTGCTCTGCTGTTGCTGCTGCAGCATCATTTGTCTGGCAATGAATGAAGGCTCTCAATCTTTTCAGCTGTCATCAAGTCCCTTTAATGAACATTAATTTCACCAGGTATAATAAGAATAATAACCAACCTGCTGTGGAGAAGCAATGGAAACTTTTGCAGGCTGTTGTAAAAATAAAAAATGCTGATGCACAATGCAGCACGAACATCTGGAGCAGATGTGTCTGTAATTTCTGTGTTCACTGGCCTTTGCTGGGACCTGAGATGTTACAGCCTTGTGCTGGGTCACTGAACTGGAAGGCAGGACTGGCTGGGGCAAGAGCTTTTTGGGATTTTTTTAATTTCTCTTTTCCTGAGTGTTTTCTGTCCCTGGGAGTTTTGCTCTTGGTTAATTATTGTCCTCTTTGTTTTTATCAAATAGTAATTTTATGCCATGAAATATCTCAGGGTTGCTGATGCAGGAAGTCAAGGGGACATAAGCAGTGTTTGTGAGCCCAAGCTGCAGGAAAATGACATTACAAGGCTTAAGATATTATAGAATTGTGGAATGGTTTGGATTGGAAGGGATTAAAACTCATCCAGTGCCACCCCTGCCATGGCAGGGGCACCTCCCACTGTCCCAGGTGCTCCAAGCCCTGTCCAACCTGGCCATGGACATTCCAGGGATCTGGGGCAGCCACAGCTTCTCTGGGAATTCCATTCCAGCTTCTCCTCACCCTCACAGGGAAGAATTCCTTTCCAATATCTAAGCAGGTCACCTCAAATGAAAGATGAACTGCAGAGAACTTTTCCTATCCTTCCTCTAGAGCAGTTACAAGTCCTCAGCACAAGATTCTTCACCTGGGCTAGGTAAGTGGGTAAATATCATGCCAACTGCACAATCACATTTGTGTCCACCCAAACTAAACAACTGAACTTTTTTAAAGGTTTTGGTGTACAATATATTATTTTTTTTGGTGCTCTTAACAGTGTAAAACCTGTTAACAGCCTGCATGTAAAGACACAGCCCCTGTTTAGCTGCTGTTATAAGGAAACAAATTGTAATTCTTAATTGAATTCTCCTATGGAACTACCAGCAATATAAATTACAATGTCATTGGAAGAAGAGGGGGGAAAGCCCTTTTTACAAGCCTCAAGATGATAATTTATAAATAAAGTAAAACCAAGAAGCCTTAACGAAAAATCCCTACGGAATCTGACATTAATAGCCTTTACTTTTAATCTGATACAATAAATCTTGCAGCCATGTACCCAGAACAGAAATAACAGAAAGCAGGCCAAGCTGGAGGAGATTTGGGGGAGTTGAAGAGAAACGTTTTCTTTCTTTAATTAAAAATATATGGTGATTTTCTGGCATTCCAGAGTACAAAAGGCATTGCTGCCAATTGCTTTGCTCCAACGAGAGGATTTTTGGTTGGATGCTTTGCCTAAAATCTTCCAGATCCACATTTTCTTTGGAATTTTCAATACTAATTTTGTAGAGTTTGTTTTCTGGCCCCATTTCTGTAATTGCATGAGAATCTCAGATTTTTTTCATGAGATGCAGTGGTTTAAAAGGAAATCTGAACATTCAACATTAATTATTTTTATAATATTACTTATTTTTGAGAGTTTTTTTTTTTTAATGTTGCAAGGATACTTCAGAAATTTATCCAGAGAGAGGCTACAGTAAATGGTGACCAAGAGGAGAGTGCAAAGCATGGTGCCCTGTGACATTTCTCCCAAGGAATTAAGGAATGGATTAATTTATCCATTCCATATGTCACACATCAGTGGTGGCAACTAGAGAGTTTCATGGTCTCTGGGTACTGCCAGAACTCTACATTCAAAAATATTTATTTAGAAATGAGAAAATCTTAAGATTGTGACAAAAATCAGCACATATTTGCCTCTTTATTTGTCTACTTTGAGGATGTCACTTTGAGGAGTGTATTGAGATTGGAACTGATTTACTCCATAGAGATCAGGGCCTGGATTTCACTTTTATTTTTTCAGAGACCAATAGCATTTTGTCCAATCTTGGATTTTTTTAAAGCCTTAACTTTATTAAGGAGATATTCTACCTTCTTTTTAGGGTTTCTCTTTATTTTAAAAGGTGTGAAAGAACACAGAGTAGATGCAGAATTTCAGTGTAAATTGTATGAAAAAGCATAGAGTAGGTGCAGAATTTCAGTCTTTCCAAGTTTGCCAAGGCTTTTTGTGGGTAATTTTTAATAACAGCAACAGGAAAGTGGCACAGCCTCAAGTCTGCTCCTAAACCAGAGCAAACAGAGAAAGCCACAGAATCAACAGCTGCCCTGACTGGTGCGTTCTGGAATGTGAAAACATCTGACCAAAATCGCATTGAAGAATGAGTGTTTAAAAAAAGAGAAATTCTCCATTTTTCCAGCAGTGCCAGGAGCAAGCAGCAGCCTCTGGTCGTGCACTGGGCTGGAATTGCCCATGGATCTCAAAAACCATCCCAGTCCTTGAACCATGGACTGGGCACGACCCATCCTAAAAACTCTGATTTTTAGCTCATCCCAAATATTTCTCTGGACAGCTCATCACCACCTTGTTTGAAATCTGGACGTTTCCCTTGTGCTGCATCTAATGGGGATTTTTTTGTTTTAAAAGCAATACAAGCAATAATCTGAAGCTCACTTATGAGGCCTGCATAAAATGCTGTCTAACAACCGAGTACAGTAAATTAAACATGATACTCATAACATAAATACAATTATATTTATCAGCCTTTTATAACCACACAAAACATTTACCAGTAAGAGTTATTTTGGAGTAGATAATTCCCAATTAACTTTTACTACTTTATTTTTTGCTAATTTAGTTAGAGTTAATTTTTCAAATAAAATAATAATAATAAAAAAAAGCTGTATCAAATGGCATCTCTAACTATTACACTGGAGATGAGATATAATTAAAATGTTATGTATATGGAATTGCAGCTGATGGGAACCTCAGCTTAAACTCTTATTTTTGTCTTTATTTGATTATTGCCTGCTCTGCACAGAGAACATGATTGAATTGCAAGATGGCTGGGTGCCCACAGTGCCAGGATTTGGAGAAGGAAAGGAAAAGCTTGGAAGGAAAATTACCTGGAAATTCAAACAGGTCAAGGTATGACCTTAAATGTGCTGAGGAGTCCTATGAAAACCCTTCTCTAATCATGCCATTTTTGTTTTCTGTAATCCTGGCTGTGTTTGTGGGGTTGGGAATCTTGGAATTCCACAGCTCTGTGGTGGGAATGGCAGTGGTGCACGGGGCAGGTGGGAAATGGGTTACAGTGGTCAATGAAAATACACCAAACTACCCTCACCCACACCCAATGCCCACAAAGACTCCTGGGATTCTGGACAGACGGATAAATCAAATTTGAGGAGGAGGTTGATGACCATCAGCCATAAATAAAATAATAAAAATTAAAATATGCAATAAACCACCCCCAAATGAAAATATCCTGGGCACCAATCTCGTTTCCTGGCAGTCTTTTGATGACTCTCAGAAACAGCTCCTGGTGGCAAAGGGACGGTGCCAACTCCACCTGATGGTGCCTCAAAAACTAGACAATTAGAGTCCCCTAATTTCCTGATGTGCCAGCTCTACACCTGTGTAGGTGCCTTTCTGCTCTGTGGGGTTGATGGAACTCATACATGAATTATCCACCTGTTAATGAATTTATTCACCTGTTAATAACCTGTGTGATCCCACTGCCCAGTTTGTCCCCAAAGCTTGGGATATTGGCTCCACACCAGGGAGTGTCCTCATGCCTCAGCCCAGTGAATGCTCTGTCTAAAATTGCCACCAAAACCCAAAGCCCAGTGAGCTGCATCACTTGGGTGAGGTGTCCTTTGCAGTTTTCTGTGCCCTTTCCAGTTCTTTCTGTTCCCAAGGACAGTGGTGAGAGTCTCTCTTGGGATGAGGAATACTCAGGGAATCAATCCATTGCCACTGTAATTTTCTCCTTTTTAAAGAAATCCTTCAAGGTAAAAAAAGGGACAAGGGAAGCCTTCCTATCTACATTTTGCTTTTCTGGTTTTCACTTTGTCTCAAAACATAAGGCTTAAAACCAGCTGGAACTGAGGCTGTTGGATTTATCCACTGGAATTCTGCTGGAGACATCCTCTGTGCTCATTTTACTGTCCCTAAACCAGGAATTGTCCCAGTGTCTCCCAAAGAATCCCCCCATGGCAGGGTTAAACATGCTGAGAGCTGCTTGCCGCTGGTGTGGCTTCACAAATTCCAGCTGAGGAGTGGAGACCCCCTGGAATATTGGGAAAATGTGATTTCCGCAGGGAGAGGCGTGCAGGGGACACACGGGCTGTCCTTAAACCCATCCTCCCTGGATTTCATCTGTCACTGCTAATTCCAGCACAAGAGCAGGGCTGCTAATTGTGTTGAGGACAATGTGGTTGGGAAATAAAGGAGCTGTGGGCTGGGGGAGGTGCTGGAGGCAGGAATTGATGCATTCCAGGCAGGAAGGGGGGCTTGGCTGGCGGGAAATATCAGCTCCTCCTGGGGGCGAGGACAGTCCCAGCCCCACCGTTCATTACTCTGGATGTGTCACATTTGCCAGGGTGACAAGATGCATTATGGACGAGGAGTTTTGCAGATGGAGAGAAATATCCATGGAAGTTGTTTATTTGATTTTGGTTTTCGATATTTTTATTTTTATTTTTTTTCTTTTCTGCACCACCCTGTCCAACCTTGGGATAATGGAATTATTTTATGCCTTTTGCACTATCATCAGGCTTTGGATGGCTGCACAAAGGCCACTGGCAACAAAATAAGATGGCTGTAAAAAAATGCAAAAAATTGGGATAGAGGGAAAAAAAAAAGGTACATCCAATAACTTGCCCTTAAATTTAAAAGGAACTAAATGAGGAACTTCTGGACAATTTATCTTGCTGTTTACAGATAACAAGTCACTTTGTTTTTATGTGCTCAGTCTAGTATTCCATAATTTATTTGAAAGAAGATGAGAAATAATGTAGATAAATGATGAAGTGTCAGGGTCTGACGCTCTTAAATGAAGCTATTATGGTCAAAGAGAAAACGTAAAACCTGCGGCTCATTATGAGAGCGTTCTACTTGTCAGTTAAGTGAAAAGGCCTGGAATGATTTCCAGTTTATTTGTCATTGCAGTTATTAAAGCTGTCTTTTTGGTGCCATGAAAATGAATTGAAGACTTTATTCGAAGTAAATTTGTACTAAAGCTTTCAGATGTATCTTATGTGAGTTCAGTGAGGCAAGAAAACAGCTTAAAAGCTGAAATATTACAAGAAGGCAACTACTGAAGTACTGAAACACACAAGAATATAAAGTCTGAGGAAGTTGCACAAATAAATGAAGTATCTCATCTCTTGGGAAATAAAGCTCAGTTTGACTATATTGTACATTTAGACAAAGAAATCAGCCCTTGTTAGTGGCAGCAAAATATTGTCTTTCACAGCCTTCTGCCTGCTGCTTACTTTTATATCAAGCTATTAATTTGGGGACCAGATTATCAGAGAAGTGGGGACTCTCTGTTCCAGAGCACCTTTAGAAATGCAGTCAAAGAGGAGAGGTGGCATCCATGGCAAGACTGGCTTTTTTATGGCCATCCTTTGTGGTGAGGCTCTGTGATCTCAGGGATCTTTCCAAACCCTGATGATGCTCTGGTCCTGACGTGATTTGTGATCAGGCCAGATCATGGGAGATAACAGGGCTGGGGAGAACCACCCAGGGAGGTCCCTCTCCCTAATTGAACACCCCAAGCATCTCATCTGATTGCATGGGATGGGAGATACCACTGACATTTTTATTCCTCTGGAAACGGCCTTAAAACACTTGAACTTTGTGCAGCTGGAGGGTACCAGTGAAGTGTTAGACTGAAATGCAGCCAGCCCTGCCACTGAGGTGGTCACTGACACTCCTTTTATTGCCATCCCCTCTCAAGATCATTCCTGCTGAACTGTAAATCCCCAATTTATGTGGAGAGCATTGATAGGTTTATTTTATTTTGTTCTGTTCCTCTGGATTTCCTTTCCAGCAGTCATGTTCCCCACTACTGTTTCATATTTGCCAAGACAAATTAGTGCAGTTCTACTGGGCTTGGACTGTCCAAAAGGAAATTAAGAGTCCTTTTTTATTTGAAATTGAAAGCTGTAGGAGCACTAAACTGAATGCTTAACTCCAAGCTCCAGCAGTCTTAGAGCAGTATAGTTGACACTTTATTGCAGATATTACAAATGTTATGACATGTCTTCAGGGTCAAGTTAAAAACAAAAAGGGTTCCACATCCTCATCAGAAGTAATCTGTCAGTTTTGTCATCAGATATTATAGCAGCCCTCTGCAGCAGTGTCACAGTCGAGGGTTTATCAGGCTCGGTGGTAGATGTGTACATACTCTGATTTCCAGGGGTTTATATCTGCAATAAAAATTCCCTCCAGGCTAAAACTTGGCGTTCATAGCCCAAAGGGATTTTTTTAATTAAAAAAAAAGTATCAGTGAAGGTTTTTCTTGAATGATAAGAGTGCACAAAACCCAAATCTATTCTGCATTTTAAAAATACTTTAAATCTTTTAAACTGGCAGACTTCAAATATTTAAGCAGCCAACTCTCTTTACATAAGAGACCATTAAAAAGGACATCCCAGGAAGGGGATAGGTGGCGGAGCAGACAAGTGCTTTGTGCTCATCACGAGTTTAAGTGTTGAGCATTTGATGAGATGTATAATTAGCCACACATTTCTAAAGCTCTTGGTGTCTCTCTCCATTGAAACTGTGCATGAGGGAATTAGGATGTCTGAGGCACAAATATAAATCACTTTTTCCTCGCCACCCCCTGACAGGGTCCTGCAGGACAGGGCTGATACGGCGTAAGCTGCTCGGATCAAGGCAGCCCCTCTGACACCCACAGCTGCTCCCTGGAGGAGCCCAGGACTTCATTTCCTGCAGCTTTTCTCCTGTTTCCTTCATGGGAGCAACCAAAATATTCCAAGCACGGCAGGGATATTTAGGGGGGAAATAACATGAGCAGAAATGCCCGTGCAAATTTTGTGTGAGAGCGTTGACCTGGAATGTTCGTTTATTGCTCAGTGACATTGCGGGTCTTCTCTCTGAGAAATTAAACGTATTTGATACAGAGATATTTGTGCTAAAACGTGATGAAACACCATCTCTCATCCCTTTAAAAAGTCTATCTTTACTCAGGGAGTCCTGGCAGAGGTTCCCTGAGAGTGTCCAAGGCCGGGTTGGTCAGGACTTGGATAGTGGAAGGTGTCCTTGCCCATGGCAGAGGGTGGAGTGGGATGGTCTCTAACCTTCAACCCAAACCATTCTGGGGTTCCAAGATTTAATCCCTCACCAGGATCCCAAGCCCAGCCTTTCTGTGCAAATGCTTTGTGCAACAGGGTGTTAGGTACTGCAGGACCCACCTGGTTTTATTTATAACCTCTGGCTCAGGGACAGGGGTAACAAACAGGGTGTGTTAAAGAGTCACCAGGGTGCCCCGTAAAGTCCCAGTAAAGCAGCAGAGAACAAGCTCTGCTGGGTAGCAGGAAAGAGGGGAACGTGGCTGTGGTGTGTGTGTTCAGCTTTTATGTTGTAATTTGACCTCCTAGGGGGAAAATGAAAGAATGAGAAGAGAGAAAACCAGCCCTGGGTGGGTTCACTGTCATGTCCAGGGAGAAATTGTCCTCAAAGGAACCTGCACATGCTCCTTTAGTGCTCTTGTGGAGATGCTGCAAAATTGGAAAATTGAATGGACTTCTAGATGCTTCCTACTCTCCCTGTCTGAATTCTCCACATGGGAATTCAGGTGGAGTTGGCACCGTCCCTTTGCCACCAGGAGCTGTTTCTGAGAGTCACCAAAAACTGCCAGGAAATGAGATTAATGCCCAGGATGTTCTCATTTGGAAGTGGTTTATTGCATATTTTAATTTTTTATTATTTTATTTATGGCTGATGGTCATCAACCTCCTCCTCAAATTTGATTTATCCATCTGTCCAGAATCCCAGGAGCCTTTGTGGACACTGGGTGTAGGTGAGGGTAGTTTGGTGTATTTTCATTGACCACTGTAACCCATTTCCTACCTGCCCCGTGGCGCAAATTCCCCTAATTTTGGGTGACAGCTGCCTACTTATTGCTCTTAGATCCCTGGAAACACCAAATATTCCCTAAATCTTCTGTATCAGTCAGACCAAGACTGATAATGACAGGTTTGGTGCCCTGTACTGGGCCATGAGACTGATGAGATGGGAGAAAGAAGAATTGTCTCGAGGGAAGCAAATGGTTTCAGTAAAGGGCCATAAATGCAAATTTAAGTACTCTTTCTAGTAATGCTGGTCTATTATTACGGCCTAAAGGAAGTTCATTTAATTAATAATTAAGCTCTTCAAGTTACTCTTAGCATGGATTTTAGTGTCAGGAATGGCCAGGAATTGGTTTTATGATGCTGCTGTGAGAGAGAAGTGACAGCAGCATAAAAAAGGTGAAAGTTTCGCCAAAACCATATGTTGTTATTTGAATTAACAAAGATACAAATATTCTAATTTGTTAGAAGGTAAACAAGGTTACTTATTATTAAATTCTACTAGTTTATATAGATTTTTTTGTTATTACTGAAAGTTGATTGGTTAACAGTAATAGCACTTGTTTATTATTATAGGTTAAGTGAAAGAAACAATGTGGAAGGTGTTATGAAAAACAGTGTAAGAAAACATTACTTGTTCTTTTGAGAGAACTTATTTACAAAGATTTGTTTATATAATTTTTTAGGAAAGTGAAAAGTCTTTCTTTTGAGAAGCAGCTAGCAGCTTTGTTGCTAGAATTTCTTACAGACACAGATTCTCAGCTCCACAATCATACACCAAAAAAAGCCAGAATAATACACCAAAAATACCAGTCACACACCAAAAAATACCCAAATCCAGAGTTTTGGGAAATCTCAGCAAGCCCACCTGGGGCACTGCCTTCCTCTGAAACTGGGTTTTCCTGTGCTCTGGGCAAAGTCTATCCCCTTCCTGTTGCTTTTTCCCAGCTGTAGTGGTGATTATCCCACTGGGAATATCGGGATCATAACCCACAGCAGCATTGATGAAGTGCTTTGGATTTGCTGCTACAGAAATGCAAAATTTTGTTGATGGTATATTTTTTCCCTCAGACTTTCTTTTCATCAATTTAAATGATTAGGAATGGCTTGATGTTGTTTTCTTCATGCTCCTGTTTTCTCCTCCTGCATTATCTAGGGGTTGTGGTTCACAACTTTATTCAGTTTTCTCTTTAATCCCTGATTTAACTTGGCTCAAAACCTCTTTGTGTATTTACCTCACATGACTCACAGAGCAATTCTGTCTCACATCTCTGTGTAGGGGTAAACAGTTGTTTCTCCAGAGTGCAGAAAAAAAAGATCTCAGTTCATATTATTAATAGAAATGTATTATTTTCTGAGGCTGATTGGTTTCTGCCCACTTGGGTGAATATTTTGGAGCATAAACATTGTTGAGGAAAAATATTCACATATTCTATGATTCCGAGTAATTAATATAATACGTTTTTATTAATGCTATAAATATAAGCTTTGAAAGTTTAATAAAATTTGTGTTTTCCGGGCTTTTTTTGCTGGATGGGGCTGTGAAATCTGGGTTTGGCGAGCTGAGCAGCAACCCTTGCTGCTGTGCTCTCTGACTGATCCAAGGAATGGAAGATTTGGGTTGAGTTCTCATGAGCTGTGACACCATGAGCAGTCTGACTGCCCAAAATTAACAACCCACATGCTCGGGGTCAGGGTCAAGGAGAGTTTTTTATTTTATTCTATGATGTCACCAGAGAAGGGACGTAACAAGTTGTTGTTTTTAATTATTTTTAGCCTATGTAGATGAATAAAAGCAGAATAGAAGCAGACTTGTTGTACAAGAGGAAAATGGTCCAATAATTCAGAATGATCCAATGATTCAGAATAAAGGAATAAAAATATGAGTAGAATCATAGAATATCCTGAGTTGGAAGGGACTCTTAAGAATCTTGGAAGTCCAATTCTTGGCCCTGCACAAGACATTTCCAAGAATTCCACCAACAGTAAGTTCTAATAATTCAAATAAATTGTGATCACATAATTTTGAGGGTTTTCCTACCAAAATACTCAAGGGGAAAATATTCTGGATCCTACTCTCTGTTGGAGTTCCTTAGTGTTGGCTTTTTGGGAGGTTTTGAACACCATGGGGTGGTTTTTTGGGAAGGGTGAGGAAGCTGCTCCTTCCCAGGATAATCTGCTCTGTCTGGTCTTTCTCAGACACCCCTTCTGGTCCAGCCTTTCTCACCAGTTCTGTTGCCTGTGTGCACAGGCATCATCCAAAATAGAAGGAAAAATTCTATTTAAGAATTTCTTACCTTTGAAAGCTTCAAACTTCCTTCTCTACAACCTTTCTTAGCATTGAAAGTAATTAGTGAAATGGGCAGCATGGTCTCATACCTATGTCCCTGTGAAGTATTTTTAGGATGTAAAACAGAATAATTTTTTAGAAGTTTGGAGAGCCCTAAGATAAAATTGGAAGTTAATTTTCAGGCAAAATTTAAAGACAGGACACATTTAAAAATTTGTTTTCTTACAACAGCATTTTCATGGAGAAGGGGATTTGCATTGTGCAAATAACATTGTGAAGCAGGTAAAGGATCTAATTAGTGATTTCATGTAAAAATTATTTGTTGTTTCAATGCCCTGAGTGGAGCCCCAATGGCGCTGGCTGCCCTAAAAAATGTCAAATTATTGGGGTGAATCCAATGATGGGAATGATGGGAAGGAGTGACCAATAGAAATCTGTGACATTTGACTGCTGCTGATTTATCTCCAATTCAGGCTGCTTAACTTAACTTAACTTAACTTAAGCACAGCCGGAGTATTTGCTCAAGCCCTGAGCTGACAAGAACAGAGCACCGGCCATTATTCCTGCCGGGGAGTCAGGGGGTTGAGCCATCCATCCTGCCATTCCTTGAATTCCCAAAGCTTTTCACGCGGCTTCCTCAAGGACAGCGCTCACGTCGGCGGCGCTGCGGTGACAGATGGGATCCAACGTGTCATGTGATGGATAACGCCGGAGCCGCGGCGCTTAATCCTTCTAATACTAATAGCAGCATTATCATAGAGATTTATGAGAGTGTCAGTTCCAAGTTCCCAGTTCCATTCATGGGTTTTTAAAACTTCAGCTGCAAAAAACACGCATCCATCCCATTAATTCTAATTATCATGGTTCATCTTCTCAGCAGTTTTGTACTCCGGAACCTTTCAGTGCAAATTAACGTACCAAAAAAGTGTATTAATTAATATTTGTAGCTTTTAATTTCTGCGAGAGTGTTGTCTGGAAGCAGCTGGCAGTACAGGGCCACTGCTATTGAATCTTTGCCAAACAAGTGCAGATGTAATTTTGTTATCTCTTGCTTAGTCATTTACGCAAATTAATTTGAACAATTAGCCTTTTACTGGTCCTTCATGAATCATGCAAAAGGGATCTGCCAAAAAATTGCTACTTGACAGAAAAGAATTGGTTAACGTTGTACATATTCCAAAAAGGTATTACTGTGTTTGGGATAGAGGAGATCTTCAGGAACAATCTTTGTGGTTTTATTTTTCTTTTGTGTGCCTTATCTATTTCGCTTATTGCTGGGGAATAAAAATTCTGAAAGACGAGTAAGCAGCAGAAATTTGGGAACTTTTGGATGAATACCAAAAAAAGTGAAGTTCCTTGTCTGGATGTTGCATTGACTTCACTGCTCTAGAGCTGTGCTGATGTTCTTCAGAGAGGAGGTTGGTGCTGAGGTCACTCCAAAAAGAACAGATTTACTCATTATTTGACAAAACACCCAAATCTCTCATTTCTTTGGACAGCAATGTAAAGGAAGTGCATTACCTCACACAAATGTCTCTCCTCTAAGTAAAAGGGGTTTCCACATATGAGCTCAAACTTTTGTTTAATTAATGTGAAGAATCTCAATTCCTCTGTGGAGGCTGGGTTTGAATGACAGGAAACTCAGATGTTTCATTGCTCTTTTCTTAACTATCAAACTGATTTTTCACCAGATAATCAAACTTACTAGCAGACGGTGCCATCCAGAGACTCTGAGTAGTGCTGTCAGTGGAAATCTGTCTCAGTTGCTGTTATTGTAAACACCCTCTTTTATTTTTTCCTCACTGTTTTTACATATATCCTTTCAGTTTAAATTGTACTGAACAAATCTGAGCTTAGTGATGGATATTCCTAATTTGCAGCCAAGTTAATTGTTATCTGTCCCTCTGATTTCACTGCAGAGACAGTTCTTGCAATTTTGCAAGGTATGTGCTGTAATGTTCCCCAGGTGAATTAAATAGAATTAATGGTCAGCTGCATCCAGTACCATACAGTCAATGTAGTAATAATATATAGATATATAAATAATGATAATGCTGATATATTTAAATAAAATGTAACAATTTTGTCTATCTCATTACCCATCTCAACAGTACATTGATCCTTCAGAACAGGTGAAGTTTTTCTTGGGGAAGTAACAGGACCATCCCATTCTGCTTGAAATTTTGACTGCAGCTGTGGGAACAAGTTGAGAATTAAATATTTCTTTTGTGGCAATCGCACTGGAGCTGAAACGAGCATTGACTCTTTATTAGCTAAGCCAGGCAGCCCCGTGCAAATTCCATCACTCCGGCAGGGTAAGGTAGAGGTCCCTTTCCCTCTAATTGTGTTTTCCAAGCTGCGATTTTCACAGCCTGTATTGTTATTTCCATTTGTCCGTTTGATTGTGGAGAGAAGAGACCAGATGTCGTGTGACAAATCACAGCCATTTGCAATCTGTTGAAATTCTCACGAATCGTACCGGGGATCATTTCCTGATAACTGATCCTGCAATCACTTTGTGCACGTGCATCACTTAGAGCACGGGGTGTCCTACTGGAGATGGTGGATCTGTTCCTGTGCCTCAATTAAACGCGCACCGCGGGCGTTTGTGGGAATGTTTGTGGTGGGAAACCCGCGGATGTTTGGAGCTCGATTCGCCATCGTGTCAATTTCCGTTTCACCAAACCCCACGTTATTGTTACACCGTAAAACGCGAAACCGCCTCACGGTTTTTATTATAATTAGGGTATGTAGGGCTCAAAATTTGGCTGGAGATTATCCCACAGCAGAGCGATCCAATTTTGTTTGCTGAATCGTAATTCCCAACAAATGGTTCCTTCAGGAAAGTGCATCCAGCCCAGCCCTGTTATCCGTCTGTTTTGAGGGGCTGTGGCTAATCAGAGAAGTGGTCTCTCACTGCCACACTGAGAAGAATGAAGTTAGTTCCTCTGTAATTGAAAGTATCAGTAGTAAACTTGGCTGGAGCTTGATTAATGGAGCTATATTAAAATCAGAGTCTTCGTGGTGAGTGCTAGATAAGGAGTTTGGGCAAATTACTTGGTTACTGGGAAACCTTTAAATTTTAATCATGGAGACACTTCAGCATCATTAGGAACTGAAAAGGACAATGGGCACTGGGAAGAAGTTATGAGAATTGATGTGCTTTTCAATCTCTGCTTCTGTGGGGCTGTTGAGTGATGCATGGGCTGCAATTGAGGATCCTCTTGCTCCCCATGCCCCTGATTGCTGTTGTTATAATTTAGTGTTATCTAGTTCTTTATGATCATGGAAATCAGATTAGTTATTGCAAAAGGTGGAAGGTTTTAGCATAAGAAAATGTGGTTGAAGAGCCTGGATTGTCTCTGCAGTTTGTCTGGATGCCGGGGCAGGCTGCATCCTGTGTTTAGAATGAGTGGAAATAGGAAAACAGCTCTTTAACAACATTTATTGTGTAATGTGATAACACAAATCTCAAACCTGCATTTACATGTCACTTTGAGATCCATTCTTCTCTAGAGAGCCTGTGCCATGTATGTGGTACCTGTGATTGTCTGTATTTATATTTAGATAATATATTTATTACCTGTATTTCTTATCTATATTCATTAGCTATGTATTTATCTATATTTACAGAGACGTGAGGTGCTACAATAGCATTTTATGAGGATCCACATGGAATCTAAACCTCTCTCCTGGCTGACAGATTCAAATCATAGGGTGCCACCAATAAATCTGGTGCACTCAAGCCCTCACGTCTTTTGTGAGGTGGTACCTGAGATTTTGGAGCAACTCTAAAGATGTCAGGATCTCATTTTCAATGCCATGGAACAGACAAGAAATGCTCAACATACTGAAAATGACAGCGAGGGCTAGAAAATTCTCCAGCTTTTCCTGGGAATTACACAATGGAATTTTGTTTATAAAGTGACCACTGTAATTTAAAGTCATTTGTTTGCCTCCACTACCAAAGTAAAACATTTCTCCTTCCTGAAACTGTTCTTCAAACATCTTCTCTTAATAGCCTGAATTTATCTGTAGCCAGTTCATGTTTGCACCAACCTTGCCTAGTGATTTAAACTAGTTTTAGCCTAAATAAATGACTTTGTTTCATTCTCTTCACTGAGGAGAAGTTGGGCTTTTTCCCAAGTATCCCTTTTCCATATTTTGATGAATTTTCCTCCTGCCTGTGAACAGGCTGCAGCACTAGGCAATCCCTACATGGTGCTTGTAGAATAGTGGGAATATCCTCCTGTTTTTAATGAGAATATTATTCCTTCCCCATCATAAGATGCAACCCACCCTTTGTGCTCATGGGGCTGTTGCATCAGTCATTTATATTCAGCACATCATGAACCCTTTGCCTTCTTTTTCCATTTCCAAAAACAACCTCAAAAATACCAATTATTCGTTCCAAAATTCCTGACCTGGAAGTTTTGTATTCCTAAATGTTATCCTGTGTCTGTCATTGAAGTCCCCAGACCATTTCATTTACCTGTTGTTGGAAATTCCTCGGAGTCGGCGCTGCCTTCCAAATTCATGTCAGGAAAAACAGTTTAATTGGTGTAGTCTCATCCTCTGTCAGATTAATTATCAAAATTGTTAAATAGGATCAGTTCTGACACCTGAGCAATGTAGGATTAGCAGCCATTTGTCCAAAGTCACTTTGGAGTGCTGTGAAGGAAAAGGTCTAAATCCTACTGTGTTCTCCAGAGGAACATCCATTTTCTTTCTGAAGAAAAATATGTACTAGGGGATTCTAGGCTGGGAAAAATGGTTTATTTGCAGCGAAGACAGAACTTGCTGCAACAAAATATTTGCAGAAAGAGAAACTTCATTTTGCAATATCTGCACCAGTCATCATTGGAGAAGCTGGTTGGGAATGATCCCTGTTCCTATGGGATGCAGGAATCCCAAATCCCAGCTGTTGGCCTTAAAAAGGCCCGGTAACCATTTACAAGGAGCTCTTCCCCTGGCAATATCCCATTCACCCATTCACTGAGTTTCTTGTTGATGCAGATTAGAAACATTTTTAAAATGAAGGGAGTTTCCATGGAGTAGGATACCATTTTTCATCCAAAATAGCCACAGGCTGGAATGCTTGCCACAGAAAACAAACTGCCAGACCAAAATGTGAGAGCAAGAGACATATCCAGGCATGGTGAGTTGTGCTTTTTTTATTTTTTTTTCTGCTTCTTTTAATAGATAATGTGAACTCAGGAATTGAGAATAGTAGAACAAGTCCTAGGGGGGTTATGGATTTAATGGAAGGGGATGAAGCTGTTGTGGGAACATGTAGTTTATTAAATTTTCTCATTCAGATGTTTATTGTATGATTTATGGTGACTTAAGCTTATTATGTGCCCCTTTTTAATTTGTCATGTAATGATTGTGCATATGTGTACAACCAATTAATGTATCCAGAACAGATAAAAACACTGGGGGAAGCCCCTCTGATCAACCTATTTACCTTTTTTTACAGTGCAAGACTTAAATTTCACCAGTATCAGGTCATTCCGTATCTTTAATCTATGTCTTTATCTATATCACATCTAAATCTATAGAATATGGAAATATTGTGCAGAACAGATTTCACAAATATTTTTTAAGTTCAGGATTCACTGGGTTGTTTACAGGGAGTTTTGGATCTCACATACCTCATTTTATGTTTGCACAGCCCAATGGTGAGCTGAAAACTGGAGACAAATCTGAAGCCTCTAAAAATGCCGTACTTATCTCATGTGGTTTAGATTTACCTTGTCAGCCTTGCAGAAGAGGAGTGTCTGTGGGACAGGCTCGGGTTATTTATTTATCAGCTTCAAAATATTCATAAAGATGTCTGAAAAGTTGAAGAGAGAGTCTGTGTTAAGGGGGTGCTCAGCAGCTGCAGGGGGGGGTGGACTTCTGCAGGTGGGAAGGCCTGGAATCAAGGGCCAGTGCATGGCATTACATGGGGTCACTTCCCAAAGCCACCTGGTTTTTTTATAATTATGGCAATTCAGTGCTTACTCTTCCATTTTCTGCTTTTTCCCTTCCCCCCTTTTCCTCTTTTTCCCCTTTCCCCCTTTTTCCCCTCTNTATCTCCCTCTTCACTATTATTAATAATACAATTATTAACATAATTAATTTAAATTATCAATCTGGTCCTGTCTAACCCCCAGGTTTCTCCAATTCTCCTCCCCATCCCACGGAGAGGGAAGGAGCAGGTGGCTGTGTGGGATTTGGCTGCTGGCTCAGGTTAAACCATGACAATATCTCTCAATCTCTTTGTCTTCCTTTGTCACCACATTGCTGGGAGAGGAGAGAAATCAGGGGAAAAAAAATTTGATTAAAGATCCATCACAAATTAATGAACGAAAGTGCAATCCTGGCACTTCATGCTAGAATGGAACATTTTAAAAAATCACGAAGTGAGACATAAGAACACTAGAAAAGTTTGGATTGGGGCATAAAAATTCTTTGGAAAGGCTGTGTGCTAATCAAGAGCAAATGTAAGAATCCCTCAGGCTGAAAGGGCAGTGAGGGACTGTATTTGTTACATTGAAGGTTTTCAATCAGCATTTTCAGAACATGGTTTCTCATTGTGATAATGATGATGGGATTAATTATCACCACGAGAACGAGTGCTAATGGCACTTTGAACTGTGTTTGTCACCACATGACACAGGCTGCTGCTTGTTTTTACATTCCCAGGACCTGGAGAGGTGCTGGTTTTGGCAATGGGAAAGGGCAGGAGGTGTCAGAGGAGGACCAACACCAACCTGGCAGCCTCCTCACCTGGAAAAGAACTGCAATTACTCCTTGGGATTAACACTCAGCTGCAGCAGATTATTTAAATATGCTAAGTGTAAATATATGTGTGTGCTTTCTAAGAAATAATCTTGTCACAACAGCCAGATTTCCAAAATGTATTATTTTAATGATAACTATTATAATTAATAGTTATCCTCATTTATTATTTATTTATTTCTTTTAAAAAAATATTTATTTATTTATTATATAACATATAGTTATTATTATTAAAAATAGTTAATGATAACTATTATCAAATTTAGAAAGTTTGTTTCAGCCCGTGCTGGAGGGGGAACATAAACCAGAGTTGTGGGGAAAAGGAGGCAAGTGAGGGAATAAATCTCAGGCCTGGAAATGAATCCAGGAGCCCCAGAACATTTCCCTGCAACAGGAGCAGGATAGGGTGGCTGGCAGAGCAAAACACTGACAGTATTGGGTCTTTTCCATTCCTGAGCTGTGCCCAATGAATGTTTCAGAGAAATGTTTAAACAGAAAGTGAAAATATATTGAAATATGATGGGCCACTGAGAGTTATTGGGAATTGGAAATTTGTGGGTAATCTGGCCTTAGCATGGCATGTCCTTTACAACCAAACTGTTCCTAAGTTATAGCATGGATAATTCTGAAAAAAAAGGGAACTCTGATTCTCCTGCATACACTTGATAAATTTGTTGACAAAAAACCTACTTGAATTCTTTTTTTTTGATGAAGTTTTGACATTTATCTGCTGCTTATGTGACTTCCAGAAGCTGGTTTGGTGTTTTTTTTTTTTTTTTTTTTCTGAAGACCTCACTATTTATTGCAATTTGTTTTCATATGAATGGTTACCCATGTGGAAGAATGTGCTCTGGAACTTTTTCCTTGTAATTAAATTAATTCAGGGGACATGGAAGCAGCTCCTGGTGCTCTTTAGCTTCTCTTACTTTAGTAACTAATTAATGTACAACTGACACACACGTACTCAGCTTTCATAATGTTATCTGATTAATAAGCAATAACCACCTCAGTAAATCAAAATTAAATGCCTACTTATGGCAGTGAGTTTAGAACCCTCCTGCCTGGAGACTTTCCATTGATTGATTCATTAAATATTTCATTGACAGATGAAAAGAAGAGGGAAAAAATCCTTGTGAGCAGCTTTGCCTTTTGTTTTATAGGGGAAGTTTTATATCATTGGTTCACTGGAGAAGCTAAAGTTCTGCAAAGGGTCTTGGGTGGCTGAAAAAACAGATGAAAGCAAGGGTGGGTTGTGCTCCAGGCAGTGCTGGAGAGGTGAAGAGGGATCCCAGAGCAATAAATCACCCCCTGAATTTATGAGTCCATTTTGTGGATAATTAGTGCCCTGCTGGAACCACCAAAATCCTGCCGGTGGTTTCATGGAAGGCACTGGAAGCTTGAGAAAGGGTGAAGAAATAAAACATCTTCAAGAAATTGGAAGAAGGGAGGGGCAGCCTTCTTCCTTCCTCTGGAGGAGAAATTTAAGCACTGAATTCCCAACAAAATCCACTAAATCCTGCTTTTCCCATGGACCTCCCAGTCAGCAGCATCCAAATGAGTTGACAACCCTTGGTTTTAGGTCACAGGTGAAAGTTCAGAAAATATTACTTTCCAAACCCATTCTTTTTAGGGGGGGAGCTTTCCCTTCCAGCTATACCAGACTGTTTTGACTATTTCCTGATACTTAATGAAAAATGTACTTGTAATTTAACAAATGTGTTGTTTGCTGGTGCAAAGAAACCAGTCCCAGGTGTGAGAGATGCATATTCAGGATTATATTATTTTTTAGAAGCACATTTCTCACAAACTTGCAGATGTACAGCCAGCTTCACCACTTAAGAATTAAATTTGTTGCTCCAAGATTTTTCATAAGTTCCCATTCCAATTTTTTGGACATTTTATACACATTAAGTTGCATGAAGTGATCGTTACACCAAGATACCTTGAACAGTGAAGGCCAAATGAGCAGCATGATCAGTTCAAGGAGTTGTAGGTGAGTAGGTGAAGGAATGTGTGGGATTTGGAAGGCAGAGGGTTAATTCAGGAATAATTCAGGCAGAGGGTTGCTTCAGGAATAGAAATTATTTTATACAGAAAATGAGGTGTAATGACATGATAAGCCATAGTTCTTTTCCTCTCAAATGTAAAAAGTTAGAAAAACATTGATTTTATTTTTGTCAGTCTGGTTTTTAATGTTTCTATGACTTGGCACTTATTTACAGCCTGCTTTCTATCTTTAATATTTTTTCCTGGTGTTGAAGGCTATTCATTATGAAACAGAATAAAATCAGTGAAATAGAATATGGAAATTGCGTTTCAGTTCATGGTGAGCCTCTGCTTAGGGTAAACTTCTGTACAAAAAAATGTTTTGGCTCTGATCTTCTCCAGTAAGGAGGTTTTGGCTGTAAAAAAAAAGCTGTTCTAAGGACCAGAATGTAGCACAATGATTTTTTTTTTTTTTTTTACTGTACAGCAAAACTTTATCTTTTTGTCGCTGCGTTAACCTGAAAACCATAAAGATACATCTTCGTTTTTCTTTAAGCTTCTTCTCCCAGTCATTCCTTTTCAACTCATTCCTTTAACAGTCCCTTTCCAGCAACACCAGTGACAGCAAAACCTACGAGGGTTTTCAAATTCAATAACCAGACCTGGAAAGGAGGCATCCCTCATCTCAGCCTCAGCTGAGTAACTGCAGATCCTTAACATCACCCTCTCCACTGGAGGTCCTGGGAGCCATCCATCTGCTGGAAACGCGCTGACAGCTCCGAGCGCTTCCGCCGCCTCCGAGCCGCTCCAGGAGCGCTGAGATCACTGCCGGAGCCGTGACTGACGAGCTTGGGGCTGAGGACTCTGCCCCTGCAGCTCTGAGCACACGTGCTGGGCAGCTCTGGGCACGTGGGAGAGCTCCGGGGGGATGGCATGACTTTGGTGCTTCTCCTCTTCTCCCCAAGGATGGGGAAGTTCCAGCTTTGGTTTGGTGGGAATCCTGCAAAATGCGCAAATTCTGATGTCGGCGCCCCGCTGTCAGCCAGTGCGAGTGGCCGCAAACGGAGGCTGTTTTCCATGGGAAAAAGAATTCATATCCCCAGGGTCTGGGTGTCAGCTCAGAGGTGGCATTTAGGGCTCTAAGGGCATACAGGGTCCTAGTTGCTGGAAGTTTCATTTGGGAGAAATCCTACAAAGTGTGCAAATTTTGATGTCGGCGCCCCACTGTTGGCCATTGTGAGTGGCTGCAAATGAAGGCTGTTTTCCTTGGAAAAAGAACTAATTTCCTCAGGGTCTAGGTGTCAGCTCAGAGGTGGCATTTAGGGCTCTAAGCACATGTCGTGTTCTAGTTGCTGGCAGCTTTGGTTTGGGAGAAATCGAGCAAAGTTTGCAGATTTTTAGGTTGGCACCCCACTATCGGCCAGTGCGAGCGGCTGCACATGGAGGTCATTTTCCATGGGAAAAAGAACTCATTTCTGGAGTTGGAGGATGGAATTGCAAACGTGTTCCTCGCCACAAAGAAAATGGGAATGGTTTGTTAGAGTTTGTAGGATGTAACTGAGATTCAAACCTGTGTATCCTCTACCTCATCCTCCTACATCCCTAAAACACCTCTCTGCAGTCTCATTTTCCTGATGTGGAAATCCCAGGATCATTGAGAATCCCAGGATCCTCCCAGCCCATGGAGTCCAAGCTGTACCCAATCCCCACCTTCTCCCCAGCCCAGAGCACTGAGTGCCACATCCAGGAATTCCTGGGACACCTCCAGGGATGGGCACTCTAAACCTCCCTGGGCAGCTCTTTCCAATGTTTAACAACTCTTTCCTTGTAGAAATTCCTTCTGGATGTGGTTTGAAACAATTCCTCTGTAGGTTGTCCCTGGGTCTTGCACTGGCCAAAGCAGAGCTGTGTGTCCTCAGCAAGACCTTTTCTGTGTCACCTCTGCCTTTCCCTTCCTCTTGAGCAGGTTTCTGCCCAGCTCACAGAACACCTGCTAAGACACAGGAATTATTTTGGAATCAAGTTTTCATATTATTAAGAAGAAGTTTCCCTGTTTTTCAGTTTGGACAGTCTCTGTTGTTGTCTCTGAATTACTTTTTAACCATGTGTGCAGTAATTGTAACAATGATACAATTGTTGCAATAACTTATAACAATGTTAAACTAATTTCCTCATTTAGCATTTCTATTTTTAACCATGCCAAAGGAAGTTGAGTACACACAGTAGGGAGATTATATGAATATGTTCTGATTGTTGATGTGTCCCATTTATTCCTGGACTTGACAAATGTTTCCCTTGCAAATATGTGAAGGGAAGGCATCTTGTTGCTTTTAACAGTACAGACTATGGCCAGGAGTTTAAGGCTCTGTGAATCAGTGAAATCCCCAAAGCGCATCAGAATGTAGTGGGAATTGGGTCTTTAAACCCCTTCAACTACATTCTTCTGGCCGAAGAATTCCACCACAAAACAATAATTTCTGCCGAGTAGGAATCATTCCTAGGTTCAGTACAGAGACTCCTCTCCTCTCCTCTCCTCTCCTCTCCTCTCCTC